>CATKUP010000504.1:0-149000 GCA_949786385.1 Onychomys leucogaster
ATCTAGTCCAACTCTTCTTCGGAAACTGATAAAAATCACTGGTCCTCTAACATCCAATGCTTGTCAGTTAAGATGGGAAAAGTGTGAGGTTCATGAACGATGTAGTTCGTTTGAGCAGAAAACTGACCGCCCTTACCTTAAACGAAGTCTTGTTAGTAGGAAGACTCAGAGCCTGGGATTTAGCTCCATTTCTGAAGTGAAACACACAGCAGTGTTCTCATCCATTGATCATACTCTGCTTTAGAACAAGAAGCACGCTCTTGCTTTCTAGAGTCTCTAAGAGAGCAGGAAACGTGAGTGTGCTGAGAACAAACGAACAGTGTTTCCTACACTTACGGACCAGATCTAGTCCAACTCTTCTTCTGAAACTGATACAAAGCACTGGTCCTCTAACATCCAATGCTTGTCAGTTAAGATGGGAAACGTGTGAGCTTCATGAACGATGTAGTTCGTTTGAGCAGAAAAGTGACTGCCCTTACCTGAAACGAAGTCTTGCTTGTAGGAAGACACAGAGCCTGGGATTTAACTCCATTTCTGAAGGGAAACACACAGCATTTTTCTCATCCATGGATCACACTCTGCTTTAGAGTGAGAAGCACGCTCTTGCTTTTAGAGTCTCTAATATAGCAGGTAATCTGAGTGTGCCCAGAACAAAAGAACGGTGTTTCCTACACATACCGTCCATATGTAGTCCAAATCTGCTTCTGAAACTGATACAAAGCACTGACCTTCTAACATCCAATGCTTGTCAGTTAAGATGAGAAAAGTGTGAGCTTCGTGAACGATGTAGTTCGTTTTAGCAGAAAAGTGACTGCCCTTACCTGAATCGAACTCTAGCTTGTAGGAAGACTCAGAGCCTGGGATTTAACTCCATTTGTGAAGTGAAACGCACAGCAGTGTAATCATCCATTGATCATACTCTGCTTTAGAACAAGAAGCATGCTCTTGCTTTCTAGAGTCTCTAAGACAGCAGGAAACGTGTGTGTGCTGAGAACAAAAGAACGGTGTTTCCTACACATACGGACCATATCTAGTCCAACTCTCCTTCCTAAACTGATACAAAGCACTGGTCCTCTAACACCCAATGCTTGTCTGTTAAGAAGAGAAATGTGTGAGTTCAGTGAACGATGTAGTTCGTTTGAGCTGAAAAGTGACTGCCGTACCCTGAAACGAAGTCTTGCTTGTAGGAAGACACAGAGATTGAGATTTAAGTCCATTTATGAAGGGAAACACACAGCAGTGTTCTCATCCATTGATCATACGCCGCTTTAGAACAAGAAGCATGCTCTTGCTTTCTAGAGTCTCTAAGACAGCAGGAAACGTGAGTGTGCTGAGAACAAACGAACAGTGTTTCCTACACTTACGGACCAGATCTAGTCCAACTCTTCTTCTGAAACTGATACAAAGCACTGACCCTCTAACATCCAATGCTTGTCAGTTAAGATGGGAAACGTGTGAGCTTCATGAATGATGTAGTTCGTTTGAGCTGAAAAGTGATTGCCGTTCCCTGAAACGAAGTCTTGCTTGTAGGAAGACACAGAGATTGAGATTTAACTCCATTTATGAAGGGAAACACACAGCATAGTTCTCATCCATGGATCACACTCTGCTTTAGAGCGAGAAGCACGCTCTTGCTTTCTGGAGTCTCTAACACAGCAGGAAACGTGAGTGTGCTGAGAACAAAAGAACAGTGTTTCCTACACATACAGACCATATCTAGTCCAACTCTTCTTCGGAAACTGATAAAAATCACTGGTCCTCTAACATCCAATGCTTGTCAGTTAAGATGGGAAAAGTGTGAGGTTCATGAACGATGTAGTTCGTTTGAGCAGAAAACTGACCGCCCTTACCTTAAACGAAGTCTTGTTAGTAGGAAGACTCAGAGCCTGGGATTTAGCTCCATTTCTGAAGTGAAACACACAGCAGTGTTCTCATCCATTGATCATACTCTGCTTTAGAACAAGAAGCACGCTCTTGCTTTCTAGAGTCTCTAAGAGAGCAGGAAACGTGAGTGTGCTGAGAACAAACGAACAGTGTTTCCTACACTTACGGACCAGATCTAGTCCAACTCTTCTTCTGAAACTGATACAAAGCACTGGTCCTCTAACATCCAATGCTTGTCAGTTAAGATGGGAAACGTGTGAGCTTCATGAACGATGTAGTTCGTTTGAGCAGAAAAGTGACTGCCCTTACCTGAAACGAAGTCTTGCTTGTAGGAAGACACAGAGCCTGGGATTTAACTCCATTTCTGAAGGGAAACACACAGCATTTTTCTCATCCATGGATCACACTCTGCTTTAGAGCGAGAAGCACGCTCTTGCTTTTAGAGTCTCTAATATAGCAGGTAATCTGAGTGTGCCCAGAACAAAAGAACGGTGTTTCCTACACATACCGTCCATATGTAGTCCAAATCTGCTTCTGAAACTGATACAAAGCACTGACCTTCTAACATCCAATGCTTGTCAGTTAAGATGAGAAAAGTGTGAGCTTCGTGAACGATGTAGTTCGTTTTAGCAGAAAAGTGACTGCCCTTACCTGAATCGAACTCTAGCTTGTAGGAAGACTCAGAGCCTGGGATTTAACTCCATTTGTGAAGTGAAACGCACAGCAGTGTAATCATCCATTGATCATACTCTGCTTTAGAACAAGAAGCATGCTCTTGCTTTCTAGAGTCTCTAAGACAGCAGGAAACGTGTGTGTGCTGAGAACAAAAGAACGGTGTTTCCTACACATACGGACCATATCTAGTCCAACTCTCCTTCCTAAACTGATACAAAGCACTGGTCCTCTAACACCCAATGCTTGTCTGTTAAGAAGAGAAATGTGTGAGTTCAGTGAACGATGTAGTTCGTTTGAGCTGAAAAGTGACTGCCGTTCCCTGAAACGAAGTCTTGATTGTAGGAAGACACAGAGATTGAGATTTAAGTCCATTTATGAAGGGAAACACACAGCAGTGTTCTCATCCATTGATCATACGCCGCTTTAGAACAAGAAGCATGCTCTTGCTTTCTAGAGTCTTTAAGACAGCAGGAAACGTGAGTGTGCTGAGAACAAACGAACAGTGTTTCCTACACTTACGGACCAGATCTTGTCCAACTCTTCTTCTGAAACAGATACAAAGCACTGACCCTCTAACATCCAATGCTTGTCAGTTAAGATGGGAAACGTGTGAGCTTCATGAATGATGTAGTTCGTTTGAGCAGAAAAGTGACTGCCCTTACCTTAAACGAAGTCTTGCTTGTAGGAAGACTCAGATCCTGGGATTTAACTCCATTTCTGAAGTGAAACACACAGCAGTGTTCTCATCCATTGATCACACTCTGCTTTAGAAGAGGAAGCACGCTCTTGCTTTCTATAATCTCTAAGACAGCAGGAAACGTGAGTGTGCTGAGAACAAAAGAACGGTGTTTCCTACACATACGGACCAGATCTAGTCCAACTCTGCTTCTGAAACTGATACAAAGCACTGACCCTCTAAGATCCAATGCTTGTCAGTTAAGATGAGAAACGTGTGAGCTTTGAGAATGATGAAGTTCCTTTGAACTGAAAAGTGACTGCCCATACCTGTAACGAAGTCTTGCTTGTAGTATCACACATAGCCTGGGATTTAACTCCATCTCTGAAGGGAAACACACAGCATAGTTCTCACCCATGGATCACACTCTGCTTTAGAGCGAGAAGCACGCTCTCTCTTTCTAAAGTCTCTAAGACAGCAGGAAACGTGAGTGTGCTGAGAACAAAAGAACGGTGTTTCCTACACATACGGACCATATCTAGTCCAACTCTTCTTCCTAAAGTGATACAAAGCACTGGTCCTCTAACATCCAATGCTTGTCTGTTAAGAAGAGAAATGTGTGAGCTCAGTGAACGATGTAGTTCGTTTGAGCTGAAAAGTGACTGCCGTTACCTGAAACGAAATCTTGCTTGTAGGAAGACACAGAGATTGAGATTTAACTCCATTTATGAAGGGAAACACACAGCACAGTTCTCATCCATGGATCACACTCTGCTTTAGAGCGAGAAGCACGCTCTTGCTTTCTAGAGTCTCTAATACAGCAGGGAATCTGACTGTGCCCAGAAAAAAAGAACGGTGTTTCCTAAACATACGGACCATATGTAGTCCAAATCTGCTTCTGAAACTGATACAATGCACTGGTCCTCTAACATCCAATGCTTGTCAGTTAAGATGAGAAACGTGTGATCTTCGTGAACGATGTAGTTCGTTTGAGCTGAAAATTGACTGCCTTTACCTGAAACGAAGTCTTGCTTGTAGGAAGACACAGAGCCTGGGATTTAACTCCATTTCTGAAAGGAAACACAGAGCATTTTTCTCATCCATGGATCACACTCTGCTTTAGAGCGAGAAGCACACTCTTGCTTTTAAGTCTCTAATATAGCAGGTAATATGAGTGTGCTGGGAACAAAAGAACGGAGTTTCCTACACATACAGACCATATGTAGTCCAAATCTTCTTCTGAAACTGATACAAAGCACTGACCCTCTAACATCCAATGCTTGTCAGTTAAGATGAGAAACGTGTGAGCTTCGTGAACGATGTAGTTCGTTTGAGCAGAAAAGTGACTGCCCTTACCTGTAACGAAGTCTTGTTGTAGTAACACACATAGCCTGGGATTTAACTCCATCTCTGAAGGGAAACACACAGCATAGTTCTCATCCATGGATCACACTCTGCTTTAGAGCGAGAAGCACGCTCTTGCTTTCTAAAGTCTTTAAGACAGCAGGAAACGTGATTTTGCTGAGAACAAAAGAACGGAGTTTGCTACACATACGGACCATATCTAGTCCAACTCTCCTTCCTAAACTGATACAAAGCACTGGTCCTCTAACATCCAATGCTTGTCTCTTAAGAAGAGAAATGTGTGAGCTCAGTGAACGATGTAGTTCATTTGAGCTGAAAAGTGACTGCCGTTATCTGAAACGAAGTCTTGCTTGTAGGAAGACATAGCGATTGAGATTTAACTCCATTTATGAAGGGAAACACACAGCATAGTTCTCATCCATGGATCACACTCTGCTTTAGAGCGAGAAGCACGCTCTTGCTTTCTGGAGTCTCTAACACAGCAGGAAACGTGAGTGTGCTGAGAAAAAAAAATAACAGTGTTTCCTACACATACGGACCATATCTAGTTCAACTCTGCTTCTGAAACTGATACAAAGCACTGGTCCTCTAACATCCAATGCTTGTCTGTTAAGATGAGAAACGTGTCAGCTTCGTGAACGATGTAGTTCCTTTGAGCTGTAAAGTGACTGCCCTTACCTGAAACGAAGTCTTGCTTGTAGGAAGACACAGAGCCTGGGATTTAACTCCATTTCTGAAGGGAAACACACAGTATTTTTCTCATCCATGGATCACACTCTGCTTTAGAGCAAGAAGCACGCTCTTGCTTTAGAGTCTCTAATATAGCAGGTAATCTGAGTGTGCCCAGAACAAAAGAACGGTGTTTCCTACACATACGGACCATATCTAGTTCAACTCTGCTTCTGAAACTGATACAAAGCACTGGTCCTCAAACATCCAGTGCTTGTCTGTTAAGATGAGAAACGTGTGAGCTTCGTGAACGATGTAGTTTGTTTGAGCTGAAAAGTGACTGCCCTTACCTGAAACTAAGTCTTGCTTGTAGGAAGACACAGAGCCTGGGATTTAACTCCATTTCTGAAGGGAAACACACAGCATAGTTCTCACCCATGGAACACACTCTGCTTTAGAGCAAGAAGCATGCTCTTGCTTTCTAGAGTCTCTAATACAGCAGGAAACGTGAGTGTGCTGAGAAAAAAAAATAACAGTGTTTCCTACACATACGGACCATATCTAGTTCAACTCTGCTTCTGAAACTGATACAAAGCACTGGTCCTCTAACATCCAATGCTTGTCTGTTAAGATGAGAAACGTGTCAGCTTCGTGAACGATGTAGTTCCTTTGAGCTGTAAAGTGACTGCCCTTACCTGAAACGAAGTCTTGCTTGTAGGAAGACACAGAGCCTGGGATTTAACTCCATTTCTGAAGGGAAACACACAGTATTTTTCTCATCCATGGATCACACTCTGCTTTAGAGCAAGAAGCACGCTCTTGCTTTAGAGTCTCTAATATAGCAGGTAATATGAGTGTGCCCAGAACAAAAGAACGGTGTTTCCTACACATACGGACCATATCTAGTTCAACTCTGCTTCTGAAACTGATACAAAGCACTGGTCCTCAAACATCCAGTGCTTGTCTGTTAAGATGAGAAACGTGTGAGCTTCGTGAACGATGTAGTTTGTTTGAGCTGAAAAGTGACTGCCCTTACCTGAAACTAAGTCTTGCTTGTAGGAAGACACAGAGCCTGGGATTTAACTCCATTTCTGAATGGAAACACACAGCATAGTTCTCACCCATGGAACACACTCTGCTTTAGAGCAAGAAGCATGCTCTTGCTTTCTAGAGTCTCTAATACAGCAGGAAATCTGAGTGTGCCCATAACAAAAGAACGGAGTTTCCTACACATACGGACCATATGTAGTCCAACTCTTTTTCTGAAACTGATACAAAGCACTGGTCCTCTAACATCCAATGCTTGTCAGTTAAGATGGGAAACGTGTGAGCTTCATGAACGACGTAGTTCGTTTGAGCTTAAAAGTAACTGCCCTTACCTTAAACGAACTCTTGCTTGTAGGAAGACACAGAGTCTGGGATTTAACTCCATTTCTGAAGGGAAACACACAGCATAGTTCTCATCCATGGATCACACTCTGCTTTAGAGCGAGAAGCAAGCTCTTGCTTTCTAAAGTCTCTAAGACAGCAGGAAACGTGAGTGCGCTGAGATCAAAAGAACGGTGTTTCCTACACATACGTACCATATCTAGTTCAACTCTGCTTCTGAAACTGATACAAAGCACTGGTCCTCTAACATCCAATGCTTGTGTGTTAAGATGAGAAACGTGTGAGCTTCGTGAACGATGTAGTTCGTTTGAGCTGAAAAGTGACTGCCCTTACCTGAAACGAAGTCTTGCTTGTAGGAAGACACAGAGCCTGGGATTTAACTCCATTTCTGAATGGAAACACACAGCATAGTTCTCATCCATGGATCACATTCTGCTTTAGAGCAAGAAGCATGCTCTTGCTTTCTAGAGTCTCTAATACAGCAGGAAATCTGAGTGTGCTCAGAACAAAAGAACGGAGTTTCCTACACATACGGACCATATGTATTCCAATTCTTCTTCTGAAACTGATACAAAGCACTGGTCCTCTAACATCCAATGCTTGTCAGTTAAGATGGAAAATGTGTGAGCTTCATGAACGATGTAGTTCGTTTGAGCAGAAAAGTGACTACCCTTACCTTAAACGAAGTCTTGCTTGTAGGAAGACACTGAGTCTGGGATTTAACTCCATTTCTGAAGGGAAACACACAGCATAGTTCTCATCCATGGATCACAATCTGCTTTAGAGCGAGAAGCACGCTCTTGCTTCCTAAAATCTCTAAGACAGCAGGAAACCTGATTTTGCTGAGAACAAAAGAACGGTGTGTCCTACACATATGACCCTATCTAGTCCAACTCTGCTTCTTAAACTGGTACAAAGCACTGGTCCTCTAACATCCACTTCTTGTGTGTTAAGATGGGTAACGTGTGAGCTTCATGAACGATGTAGTTTGTTTGAGCAGAAAAGTCACTGCCCTTACTTAAATGAAGTCTTGTTTGTAGGAAGACTCAGAGCCTGGGAATTAGCTCCATTTCTGAAGTGAAACACACAGCAGTGTTCTCATCCATTGATCATACTCTGCTTTAGAACAAGAAGCACGCTCTTGCTTTCTAGAGTCTCTAAGACAGCAGGAAACGTGATTTTGCTGAGATCAAAAGAACGGTGTTTCCTACACATATGGACCCTATCTAGTCCAACTCTGCTCCTTAAACTGATACAAAGCACTGGTCCTCTAACATCCAATGCTTGTCTGTTAAGATGAGAAACGTGTGAGCTCCATGAACGATGTAGTTCGTTTGAGCTGAAAAGTGACTGCCCTTACCTGAAACGAAGTCTTGCTTGTAGGAAGACACAGAGCCTGGGATTTAACTCCATTTCTGAATGGAAACACACAGCATAGTTCTCATCCATGGATCACACTATGCTTTAGAGCAAGAAGCATGCTCTTGCTTTCTAGAGTCTCTAATACAGCAGGAAATCTGAGTGTGGCCAGAACAAAAGAACGGAGTTTCCTACACATACGGACCATATGTAGTCCAACTCTTCTTCTGAAACTGATACAAAGCACTGGTCCTCTAACATCCAATGCTTGTCAGTTAAGATGGGAAACGAGTCAGCTTCATATGCGACGTAGTTCATTTGAGCAGAAAAGTGACTGCCCTTACTTAAATGATGTCTTGTTTGTAGGAAGACTCAGAGCCTGGGATTTAACTCCATTTCTGAAAGGAAACACACAGCATTTTTCTCATCCATGGATCACACTCTGCTTTAGAGCGAGAAGCACGCTGTTGCTTTTAGATTCTCTATATACCAGGTAATCTGAGTGTGCACAGAACAAAAGAACGGTGTTTCCTACACATACGGACCATATCTAGTTCAACTCTGCTTCTGAAACTGATACAAAGCACTGACCATCTAACATCCAATGCTTGTCAGTTAAGATGAGAAACGTGTGAGCTTCGTGAACGATGTAGTTCGTTTGAGCAGAAAAGTGACTGCCCTTACCTGAATCGAAGTCTTGCTTGTAGGAAGACTCAGAGCCTGGGATTTAACTCCATTTGTGAAGTGAAACACACAGCAGTGTAATCATCCATTGATCACACTCTGCTTTAGAACAAAGCACACTCTTGCTTTCTAGAGTCTCTAATACAGCAGGAAATCTGAGTGTGCTCAGAACAAAAGAACGGAGTTTCCTGCACATACGGATCATATGTTGTCCAACTCTTCTTCTGAAACTGATACAAAGCACTGGTCCTCTAACATCCAATGCTTGTCAGTTAAGATGGGAAACGTGTGAGCTTCATGAACGATGTAGTTTGTTTGAGCTGAAAAGTGACTGCCCTTACCTGAAACTATGTCTTGCTTGTAGGAAGACACAGAGCCTGGGATTTAACTCCATTTCTGAATGGAAACACACAGCATAGTTCTCACCCATGGATCACACTCTGCTTTAGAGCAAGAAGCATGCTCTTGCTTTCTGGAGTCTCTAATACAGCAGGAAATCTGAGTGTGCCCATAACAAAAGAACGGAGTTTCCTACACATACGGACCATATATAGTCCAACTCTTCTTCTGAAACTGATACAAAGCACTGGTCCTCTAACATCCAAAGCTTGTCAGTTAAGATGGGAAACGTGTGAGCTTCATGAACGACGTAGTTCGTTTGAGCAGAAAAGTAACTGCCCTTACCTTAAACGAAGTCTTGCTTGTAGGAAGACACAGAGTCTGGGATTTAACTCCATTTCTGAAGGGAAACACACAGCATAGTTCTCATCCATCGATCACACTCTGCTTTACAGCGAGAAGCACGCTCTTGCTTTCTAAAGTCTCTAAGACAGCAGGAAATGTGAGTGCGCTGAGATCAAAAGAACGGTGTTTCCTACACATACGTACCACATCTAGTTCAAGTCTGCTTCTGAAACTGATACAAAGCACTGGTCCTCTAACTTCCAATGCTTGTGTGTTAAGATGAGAAACGTGTGAGCTTTGTGAACGATGTAGTTTGTTTGAGCAGAAAAGTGACTGCCCTTACTTAAACGAAGTCTTGTTTGTAGGAAGACTCAGAGCCTGGGATTTAGCTCCATTTCTGAAGTGAAACACACAGCAGTGTTCTCATCCATTGATCATACTCTGCTTTAGAACAAGAAGCACGCTCTTGCTTTCTAGAGTCTCTAAGACAGCAGGAAACGTGATTTTGCTGAGATCAAAAGAACGGTATTTCCTACACATATGGACCATATATAGTCCAACTCTGCTCCTTAAACTGATACAAAGCACTGGTCCTCTAACATCCAATGCTTGTCTGTTAAGATGAGTAACGTGTGAGCTCCATGAACGATGTAGTTCGTTTGAGCTGAAAAGTGACTGCCCTTACCTGAAACGAAGTCTTGCTTGTAGGAAGACACAGAGCCTGGGATTTAACTCCATTTCTGAATGGAAACACAAAGCATAGTTCTCATCCATGGATCACACTATGCTTTAGAGCAAGAAGCATGCTCTTGCTTTCTAGAGTCTCTATTACAGCAGGAAATCTGAGTGTGGCCAGAACCATAGAACGGAGTTTCCTACACATATGGACCATATGTAGCCCAACTCTTCTTCTGAAACTGATACAAAGCACTGGTCCTGTAACATCCAATGCTTGTCAGTTAAGATGGGAAAAGAGTCAGCTTCATATGCGACGTAGTTCGTTTGAGCAGAAAAGCAACTGCCTTTACCTTAAACGAAGTCTTGCTTGTAGGAAGACACAGAGCCTGGGACTTAACTTCATTTCTGAAGGGAAACACACAGCATAGTTCTCATCCATGGATCACACCCTGCTTTAGAGCGAGATGCATGCTGTTGCTTTCTAAAGTCTCTAAGACAGCAGGAAACGTGAGTGCGATGAGAACAAAAGAACGGTGTTTCCTACACATACGGACCATATCTAGTCCAACTCTGTTTCTGAAACTGACACAAAGCACTGGTCCTCTAACATCCAATGCTTGTCAGTTAAGATGAGAAACGTGTGAGCTTTGAGAATGATGTAGTTCCTTTGAACTGAAAAGTGACTGCCCTTACCTGTAACGAAATCTTGCTTGTAGTAAGACACAGATCCTGGGATTTAACTCCATCTCTGAAGGGAAACACACAGCAGAGTTCTCATCCATGGATCACACTCTGCTTTAGAGCGAGAAGCACGCTCTTGCTTTCTAGAGTCTCTAATACAGCAGGTAATCTGAGAGTGCCCAGAACAAAAGAACGGTGTTTCCTACACATACGGCCCATATGTAGTCCAACTCTTCTTCTGAAACTGATACAAAGCACTGGTCCTCTAACATCCAATGCTTGTCAGTTAAGATGGGAAACGTGTGAGCTTCATGAACGATGTAGTTTGTTTGAGCAGAAAAGTGACTGCCCTTACCTTAAACGAAGTCTTGTTTGTAGGAAGACTCAGAGCCTGGGATTTAGCTCCATTTCTGAAGTGAAACACACAGCAGTGTAATCATTCATTGATCACACTCTGCTTTAGAACAAAGCACACTCTTGATTTCTAGAGTCTCTAATACAGCAGGAAATCTGAGTGTGCTCAGAAAAAAAGAACGGAGTTTCCTACACATACGGCCCATATGTAGTCCAACTCTTCTTCTGAAACTGATACAAAGCACTGGTCCTCTAACATCCAATGCTTGTCAGTTAAGATGGGAAAGGAGTCAGCTTCATATGCGACGTAGTTCATTTGAGCAGAAAAGTGACTGCCCTTACTTAAATGAAGTCTTGTTTGTAGGAACACTCAGAGCCTGGGATTTAGCTCCATTTCTGAAGTGAAACACACAGCAGTGTTCTCATCCATTGATCATACTCTGCTTTGGAACAAGAAGCACGCTCTTGCTTTCTAGATTCTCTAAGACTGCAGGAAACATGATTTTGCTGAGATCAAAAGAACGGTGTTTCCTACTCATACAGACCATATCTAGTCCAACTCTCCTTCCTAAACTGATACTAAGCGCTGGTCCTCTAACATCCTATGCTTGTCAGTTAAGATGAGAAACGTGTGAGCTTTGTGAATGATGTAGTTCTTTTGAACTGAAAAGTGACTGCCCTTACCTGAAACGAAGTCTTGCTTGTAGTAAGACACAGAGCCTGGGATTTAACTCCATTTCTGAAAGGAAACACACAGCATTTTTCTCATCCATGGATCACACTCTGCTTTAGAGCGAGAAGCACGCTGTTGCTTTTAGATTCTCTATATACCAGGTAATCTGAGTGTGCACAGAACAAAAGAACGGTGTTTCCTACACATACGGACCATATCTAGTTCAACTCTGCTTCTGAAACTGATACAAAGCACTGACCATCTAACATCCAATGCTTGTCAATTAAGATGAAAAACGTGTGAGCTTCGTGAACGATGTAGTTCGTTTGAACAGAAAAGTGACTGCCCTTACCTGAATCGAAGTCTTGCTTGTAGGAAGACTCAGAGCCTGGAATTTTACTCCATTTCTGAAGTGAAACACACAGCAGTGTAATCATCCATTGATCACACTCTGCTTTAGAACAAAGCACACTCTTGCTTTCTAGAGTCTCTAATACAGCAGGAAATCTGAGTGTGCTCAGAACAAAAGAACGGAGTTTCCTGCACATACGGACCATATGTTGTCCAACTCTTCTTCTGAAACTGATACAAAGCACTGGTCCTCTAACATCCAATGCTTGTCAGTTAAGATGGGAAACGTGTGAGCTTCATGAACGATGTAGTTTGTTTGAGCTAAAAAGTGACTGCCCTTACCTGAAACTAAGTCTTGCTTGTAGGAAGACACAGAGCCTGGGATTTAACTCCATTTCTGAATGGAAACACACAGCATAGTTCTCACCCATGGATCACACTCTGCTTTAGAGCAAGAAGCATGCTCTTGCTTTCTAGAGTCTCTAATACAGCAGGAAATCTGAGTGTGCCCATAACAAAAGAACGGAGTTTCCTACACATACAGACCATATGTAGTCCAACTCTTCTTCTGAAACTGATACAAAGCACTGGTCCTCTAACATCCAATGCTTGTCAGTTAAGATGGGAAACGTGTGAGCTTCATGAACGACGTAGTTCGTTTGAGCAGAAAAGTAACTGCCCTTACCTTAAACGAAGTCTTTCTTGTAGGAAGACACAGAGTCTGGGATTTAACTCCATTTCTGAAGGGAAACACACAGCATAGTTCTCATCCATGGATCACACTCTGCTTTAGAGCGAGAAGCACGCTCTTGCTTTCTAAAGTCTCTAAGAGAGCAGGAAATGTGAGTGCGCTGAGATCAAAAGAAGGGTGTTTCCTACACATACGTACCACATCTAGTTCAAGTCTGCTTCTGAAACTGATACAAAGCACTGGTCCTCTAACATCCAATGCTTGTGTGTTAAGATGAGAAACGTGAGCTTCGTGAACGATGTAGTTTGTTTGAGCAGAAAAGTGACTGCCCTTACTTAAACGAAGTCTTGTTTGTAGGAAGACTCAGAGCCTGGGATTTAGCTCCATTTCTGAAGTGAAACACACAGCAGTGTTCTCATCCATTGATCATACTCTGCTTTAGAACAAGAAGCACGCTCTTGCTTTCTAGAGTCTCTAATACAGCAGGAAACGTGATTTTGCTGAGATCAAAAGAACGGTATTTCCTACACATATGGACCATATCTAGTCCAACTCTGCTCCTTAAACTGATACAAAGCACTGGTCCTCTAACATCCAATGCTTGTCTGTTAAGATGAGAAACGTGTGAGCTTTGTGAATGATGTAGTTCCTTTGAACTGAAAAGTGACTGCCCTTACCTGAAACGAAGTCTTGCTTGTAGGAAGACACAGAGATTGAGATTTAACTCCATTTATGAAGGGAAACACACAGCATAGTTCTCATCCATGGATTACACTATGCTTTAGAGCAAGAAGCACGCTCTTGCTTTCTGGAGTCTCTAACAGAGCAGGAAACGTGAGTGTGCTGAGAACAAAAGAACGGTGTTTCCTACACATACGGACCATATCTAGTCCAACTCTGCTTCTGAAACTGATACAAATCACTGGTCCTCTAACATCCAATTCTTGTCTGTTAAGATGGGAAACGTGTGAGCTTCATGAACGATGTAGTTCGTTTGAGCAGAAAAGTGACTGCCCTTACCTGAAACGAATTCTTGCTTGTAGGAAGACTCAGAGCCTGGGATTTAACTCCATTTCTGAAGTGAAACACACAGTAGTGTTCTCATCCATTGATCACACTCTGCTTTAGAACAAGGAGCACGCTCTTGCTTTCTAAAGTCTCTAAGACAGCAGGAAACGTGAGTGTGCAGAGAACAAAAGAATGGTGTTTCCTACACATACGGACCATACCTAGTCCAACTCTGTTTCTGAAACTGACACAAAGCACTGGTCCTCTAACATCCAATGCTTGTCAGTTAAGATGAGAAACGTGTGAGCTTTGAGAATGATGTAGTTCCTTTGAACTGAAAAGTGACTGCCCTTACCTGTAACAAAGTCTTGCTTGTAGCAAGACACAGATCCTGGGATTTAACACCATCTCTGAAGGGAAACACACAGCAGAGTTCTCATCCATGGATCACACTCTGCTTTAGAGCGAGAAGCACGCTCTTGCTTTCTAGAGTCTCTAATACAGCAGGTAATTTGAGTGTGCCCAGAACAAAAGAACGGTGTTTCCTACACATACGGACCATATGTAGTCCAAATCTGCTTCTGAAACTGATACAATGCACTGGTCCTCTAACATCCAATGCTTGTCAGTTAAGATGAGAAACGTGTGATCTTCGTGAACGATGTAGTTCGTTTGAGCAGAAAAGTGACTGCCCTTACCTGAAACGAAGTCTTGCTTGTAGGAAGACTCAGAGCCTGGGATTTAACTCCATTTCTGAAGTGAAACACACAGCAGTGTTCTCATCCATTGATCACACTCTGCTTTAGAACAAGGAGCACGCTCTTGCTTTCTAAAGTCTCTAAGACAGCAGGAAACGTGAGTGTGCTGAGAACAAAAGAACGGTGTTTCCTATACATACGGACCATACCTGATCCGAATCTGCTTCTGAAACTGATACAAAGCACTGGTCCTCTAACATCCTATGCTTGTCAGTTAAGATGAGAAACGTGTGAGCTTTGTGAATGATGTAGTTCCTTTGAACTGAAAAGTGACTGCCCTTACCTGAAACGAAGTCTTGCTTGTAGGAAGACACAGAGATTGAGATTTAACTCCATTTCTGAAGTGAAACACACAGCAGTGTTCTCATCCATTGATCACACTCTGCTTTAGAACAAGGAGCACGCTCTTGCTTTCTAAAGTCTCTAAGACAGCAGGAAACGTGAGTGTGCAGAGAACAAAAGAATGGTGTTTCCTACACATACGGACCATATCTAGTCCAACTCTCCTTCCTAATCTGATACAAAGCACTGGTCCTCTAACATCCAATGCTTGTCAGTTAAGATGGGAAACGCGTGAGCTTCATGAACGATGTAGTTCGTTTGAGCAGAAAAGTGACTGCCCTTACCTGAATCGAAGTCTTGCTTGTAGGAAGACTCAGAGCCTGGGATTTAATTCCATTTCTGAAGTGAAACACACAGCATTTTTCTCATCCATTGATCATACTCTGCTTTAGAACAAGAAGCACGCTCTTGCTTTCTAAAGTCTCTAAGACAGCAGGAAACGTGAGTGTGCTGAGAACAAAAAAACGGTATTTCCTATACATACGGACCATACCTGATCCAAATCTGCTTCTGAAACTGATACAAACCACTGGTCCTCTAACATCCTATGCTTGTCAGTTAAGATGAGAAACGTGTGAGCTTTGTGAATGATGTAGTTCCTTTGAACTGAAAAGTGACTGCCCTTACCTGAAACGAAGTCTTGCTTGTAGGAAGACAAAGAGATTGAGATTTAAGTCCATTTATGAAGGGAAACACACAGCATAGTTCTCATCCATGGATCACACTCTGCTTTAGAGCAAGAAGCACGCTCTTGCTTTCTGGAGTCTCTAACACAGCAGGAAACGTGATTTTGCTGAGAATTAAAGAACGGTGTTTCCTACACATACAGACCATATCTAGTCCAACTCTTCTTCTGAAACTGATACAAATCACTGGTCCTCTAACATCCAATGCTTGTCAGTTAAGATGGGAAATGCGTGAGCTTCATGAACGATGTACTTCGTTTGAGCAGAAAAGTGACTGCCCTTACCTTAAACGAAGTTTGCTTGTTGGAAGACTCAGAGCCTGGGATTTAACTCCATTTCTGAAGTGAAACACACAGCATTTTTCTCATCCATTGATCATACTCTGCTTTAGAACAAGAAGCACGCTCTTGCTTTCTAGAGTCTCTAAGACAGCAGGAAACGTGATTTTGCTGAGAATTAAAGAACGGTGTTTCCTACACATACGGACCATATCTAGTCCAACTCTGCTTCTTAAACTGATACAAAGCACTGGTCCTCTAACATCCAATGCTTGTCTGTTAAGATGAGAAACGTGTGAGCTCCGTGAATGATGTAGTTCGTTTGAGCTGAAAAGTGACTGCCCTTACCTGAAACGAAGTCTTGCTTGTAGGAAGACACAGAGATTGAGATTTAACTCCATTTATGAAGGGAAACACACAGCATAATTCTCATCCATGGATCACACTCTGCTTTAGAGCAAGAAGCACGCTCTTGCTTTCTGGAGTCTCTAACAGAGCAGGAAACGTGAGTGTGCTGAGAACAAAAGAACGGTGTTTCCTACACATACGGACCATATCTAGTCCAACACTGCTTCTGAAACTGATACAAATCACTGGTCCTCTAACATCCAATTCTTGTCTGTTAAGATGGGAAACGTGTGAGCTTCATGAACGATGTAGTTCATTTGAGCAGAAAAGTGACTGCCCTTACCTGAAACGAATTCTTGCTTGTAGGAAGACTCAGAGCCTGGGATTTAACTCCATTTCTGAAGTGAAACACACAGTAGTGTTCTCATCAATTGATCACACTCTGCTTTAGAACAAGGAGCACACTCTTGCTTTCTAAAGTCTCTAAGACAGCAGGAAACGTGAGTGTGCAGAGAACAAAAGAATGGTGTTTCCTACACATACGGACCATACCTAGTCCAACTCTGTTTCTGAAACTGACACAAAGCACTGGTCCTCTAACATCCAATGCTTGTCAGTTAAGATGAGAAACGTGTGAGCTTTGAGAATGATGTAGTTCCTTTGAACTGAAAAGTGACTGCCCTTACCTGTAACAAAGTCTTGCTTGTAGCAAGACACAGATCCTGGGATTTAACACCATCTCTGAAGGGAAACACACAGCAGAGTTCTCATCCATGGATCACACTCTGCTTTAGAGCGAGAAGCACGCTCTTGCTTTCTAGAGTCTCTAATACAGCAGGTAATTTGAGTGTGCCCAGAACAAAAGAACGGTGTTTCCTACACATACGGACCATATGTAGTCCAAATCTGCTTCTGAAACTGATACAATGCACTGGTCCTCTAACATCCAATGCTTGTCAGTTAAGATGAGAAACGTGTGATCTTCGTGAACGATGTAGTTCGTTTGAGCAGAAAAGTGACTGCCCTTACCTGAAACGAAGTCTTGCTTGTAGGAAGACTCAGAGCCTGGGATTTAACTCCATTTCTGAAGTGAAACACACAGCAGTGTTCTCATCCATTGATCATACTCTGCTTTAGAACAAGGAGCACGCTCTTGCTTTCTAAAGTCTCTAAGACAGCAGGAAACGTGAGTGTGCAGAGAACAAAAGAATGGTGTTTCCTACACATACGGACCATATCTAGTCCAACTCTCCTTCCTAAACTGATACAAAGCACTGGTCCTCTAACATCCAATGCTTGTCTGCTAAGAAGAGAAATGTGTGAGCTCAGGGAACGATGTAGTTCGTTTGAGCTGAAAAGTGACTGCCCTTACCTGAAACGAAGTCTTGCTTGTAGGAAGACGCAGAGATTGAGATTTAACTCCATTTATGAAGGGAAACACACAGTATAGTTCTCATCCATGGATCACACTCTGCTTTAGAGCGAGAAGCACGCTCTTGCTTTCTGGAGTCTCTAACACAGCAGGAAACGTGAGTGTGGTGAGAACAAAAGAACGGTGTTTCCTACACATACAGACCATATCTAGTTCAACTCTTCTTCTGAAACTGATACAAATCACTGGTCCTCTAACATCCAATGCTTGTCAGTTAAGATGGGAAACGTGTGAGCTTCATGAACTATGTAGATCGTTTGAGCAGAAAAGTGACTGCCCTTACCTTAAACGAAGTCTTGCTTGTAGGAAGACTCAGAGCCTGGGATTTAATTCCATTTCTAAAGTGAAACACACAGCATTTTTCTCATCACTTGATCATACTCTGCTTTAGAACAAGAAGCACGCTCTTGCTTTCTAAACTCTCTAAGACAGCAGGAAACGTGAGTGTGCTGAGAACAAAAGAACGGTGTTTCCTATACATACGGACCATACCTGATCCGAATCTGCTTCTGAAACTGATACAAAGCACTGGTCCTCTAACATCCAATGCTTGTCAGTTAAGATGAGAAACGTGTGAGCTTCGTGAACGATGTAGTTCGTTTGAGCAGAAAAGTGACTGCCCTTACCTGAAACGAAGTCTTGCTTGTAGGAAGACTCAGAGCCTGGGATTTAACTCCATTTCTGAAATGAAACACACAGCAGTGTTCTCATCCATTGATCACACTCTGCTTTAGAACTATGAGCACGCTCTTGCTTTCTAAAGTCTCTAAGACAGCAGGAAACTTGAGTGTGCAGAGAACAAAAGAATGGTGTTTCCTACACATACGGACATTATATAGTCCAAATCTGCTTCTGACACTGATACAAAGCACTGGTCCTCTAACATCCAATGCTTGTCTGTTAAGAAGAGAAACGTTTAGCTCAGGGAATGATGTAGTTCGTTTGAGCTGAAAAGTGACTGCCATTACCTGAAACGAAGTCTTGCTTGTAGGAAGACGCAGAGATTGAGATTTAACTCCATTTATGAAGGGAAACACACAGTATAGTTCTCATCCATGGATCACACTCTGCTTTAGAGCGAGAAGCACGCTCTTGCTTTCTGGAGTCTCTAACACAGCAGGAAACGTGAGTGTGCAGTGAACAAAAGAACGGTGTTTCCTACACATACAGACCATATCTAGTCCAACTCTTCTTCTGAAACTGATACAAATCACTGGTCCTCTAACATCCAATGCTTGTCAGTTAAGATGGGAAACGCGTGAGCTTCATGAACGATGTAGTTCGTTTGAGCAGAAAAGTGACTGCCCTTACCTGAATCGAAGTCTTGCTTGTAGGGAGACTCAGAGCCTGGGATTTAATTCCATTTCTGAAGTGAAACACACAGCATTTTTCTCATCCATTGATCATACTCTGCTTTAGAACATGAAGCACGCTCTTGCTTTCTAAAGTCTCTAAGACAGCAGGAAACGTGAGTGTGCTGAGAACAAAAAAACGGTATTTCCTATACATACGGACCATACCTAATCCAAATCTGCTTCTGAAACTGATACAAAGAACTGGTCCTCTAACATCCTATGCTTATCAGTTAAGATGAGAAACATGTGAGCTTTGTGAATGATGTAGTTCCTTTGAACTGAAAAGTGACTGCCCTTACCTGAAACGAAGTCTTGCTTGTAGGAAGACACAGAGATTGAGATTTAACTCCATTTATGAAGGGAAACACACAGCATAGTTCTCATCCATGGATCACACTCTGCTTTAGAGCAAGAAGCACACTCTTGCTTTCCGGAGTCTCTAAGACAGCAGGAAACGTGAGTGTGCTGAGAACAAAAGAACGGTGTTTCCTATACATACGGACCATACCTAATCAAAATCTGCTTCTGAAACTGATACAAAGCACTGGTCCTCTAACATCCTATGCTTGTCAGTTAAGATGAGAAACGTGTGAGCTTTGTGAATGATGTAGTTCCTTTGAACTGAAAAGTGACTGCCCTTACCTGAAACGAAGTCGTGCTTGTAGGAAGACACAGAGATTGAGATTTAACTCCATTTATGAAGGGAAACACACAGCATAGTTCTCATCCATGGATCACACTCTGCTTTAGAGCAAGAAGCACGCTCTTGCTTTCTGAGTCTCTAACATAGCAGGAAACGTAAGTGTGCTGAGAACAAAAGAACGGTGTTTCCTACACATACGGACCATATCTAGTCCAACTCTGCTTCTGAAACTGATACAAATCCCTGGTCCTCTAACATCCAATGCTTGTCTGTTAAGATGGGAAACGTGTGAGCTTCATGAACGATGTAGTTCGTTTGAGCAGAAAAGTGACTGCCCTTACCTGAAACGAAGTCTTGCTTGTAGGAAGACTCAGAGCCTGGGATTTAACTCCATTTCTGAAGTGAAACACACAGCAGTGTTCTCATCCATTGATCACACTCTGCTTTAGAACAAGGAGCACGCTCTTGCTTTCTAAAGTCTCTAAGACAGCAGGAAACGTGAGTGTGCAGAGAACAAAAGAATGGTGTTTCCTACACATACGGACCATATCTAGTCCAACTCTCCTTCCTAAACTGATACAAAGCACTGGTCCTCTAACATCCAATGCTTGTCTGTTAAGGAGAGAAATGTGTGAGCTCAGGAAACGATGTAGTTCGTTTGAGCTGAAAAGTGACTGCCGTTACCTGAAACGAAGTCTTGCTTGTAGGAAGACGCAGAGATTGAGATTTAACTCCATTTATGAAGGGAAACACACAGTATAGTTCTCATCCATGGATCACACTCTGCTTTAGAGCGAGAAGCAAGCTCTTGCTTTCTGGAGTCTCTAACACAGCAGGAAACGCGAGTGTGGTGAGAACAAAAGAACGGTGTTTCCTAAACATACAGACCATATCTAGTCCAACTCTTCTTCTGAAACTGATACAAATCACTGGTCCTCTAACATCCAATGCTTGTCAGTTAAGATGGGAAACGCGTGAGCTTCATGAACGATGTAGTTCGTTTGAGCAGAAAAGTGACTGCCCTTACCTGAATCGAAGTCTTGCTTGTAGGAAGACTCAGAGCCTGGGATTTAATTCCATTTCTGAAGTGAAACACACAGCATTTTTCTCATCCATTGATCATACTCTGCTTTAGAACAAGAAGCACGCTCTTGCTTTCTAAAGTCTCTAAGACAGCAGGAAACGTGAGTGTGCAGAGAACAAAAAAACGGTATTTCCTATACATACGGACCATACTTGATCCAAATCTGCTTCTGAAACTGATACAAACCACTGGTCCTCTAACATCCTATGCTTGTCAGTTAAGATGAGAAACGTGTGAGCTTTGTGAATGATGTAGTTCCTTTGAACTGAAAAGTGACTGCCCTTACCTGAAACGAAGTCTTGCTTGTAGGAAGACAAAGAGATTGAGATTTAAGTCCATTTATGAAGGGAAACACACAGCATAGTTCTCATCCATGGATCACACTCTGCTTTAGAGCAAGAAGCACGCTCTTGCTTTCTGGAGTCTCTAACACAGCAGGAAACGTGATTTTGCTGAGAATTAAAGAACGGTGTTTCCTACACATACAGACCATATCTAGTCCAACTCTTCTTCTGAAACTGATACAAATCACTGGTCCTCTAACATCCAATGCTTGTCAGTTAAGATGGGAAATGCGTGAGCTTCATGAACGATGTACTTCGTTTGAGCAGAAAAGTGACTGCCCTTACCTTAAACGAAGTCTTGCTTGTAGGAAGACTCAGAGCCTGGGATTTAACTCCATTTCTGAAGTGAAACACACAGCATTTTTCTCATCCATTGATCATACTCTGCTTTAGAACAAGAAGCACGCTCTTGCTTTCTAGAGTCTCTAAGACAGCAGGAAACGTGATTTTGCTGAGAATTAAAGAACGGTGTTTCCTACACATACGGACCATATCTAGTCCAACTCTGCTTCTTAAACTGATACAAAGCACTGGTCCTCTAACATCCAATGCTTGTCTGTTAAGATGAGAAACGTGTGAGCTCCGTGAATGATGTAGTTCGTTTGAGCTGAAAAGTGACTGCCCTTACCTGAAACGAAGTCTTGCTTGTAGGAAGACACAGAGATTGAGATTTAACTCCATTTATGAAGGGAAACACACAGCATAGTTCTCATCCATGGATCACACTCTGCTTTAGAGCAAGAAGCACGCTCTTGCTTTCTGGAGTCTCTAACAGAGCAGGAAACGTGAGTGTGCTGAGAACAAAAGAACGGTGTTTCCTACACATACGGACCATATATAGTCCAACTCTGCTTCTGAAACTGATACAAATCACTGGTCCTCTAACATCCAATTCTTGTCTGTTAAGATGGGAAACGTGTGAGCTTCATGAACGATGTAGTTCGTTTGAGCAGAAAAGTGACTGCCCTTACCTGAAACGAATTCTTGCTTGTAGGAAGACTCAGAGCCTGGGATTTAACTCCATTTCTGAAGTGAAACACACAGTAGTGTTCTCATCCATTGATCACACTCTGCTTTAGAACAAGGAGCACGCTCTTGCTTTCTAAAGTCTCTAAGACAGCAGGAAACGTGAGTGTGCAGAGAACAAAAGAATGGTGTTTCCTACACATACGGACCATACCTAGTCCAACTCTGTTTCTGAAACTGACACAAAGCACTGGTCCTCTAACATCCAATGCTTGTCAGTTAAGATGAGAAACGTGTGAGCTTTGAGAATGATGTAGTTCCTTTGAACTGAAAAGTGACTGCCCTTACCTGTAACAAAGTCTTGCTTGTAGCAAGACACAGATCCTGGGATTTAACACCATCTCTGAAGGGAAACACACAGCAGAGTTCTCATCCATGGATCACACTCTGCTTTAGAGCGAGAAGCACGCTCTTGCTTTCTAGAGTCTCTAATACAGCAGGTAATTTGAGTGTGCCCAGAACAAAAGAACGGTGTTTCCTACACATACGGACCATATGTAGTCCAAATCTGCTTCTGAAACTGATACAATGCACTGGTCCTCTAACATCCAATGCTTGTCAGTTAAGATGAGAAACGTGTGATCTTCGTGAACGATGTAGTTCGTTTGAGCAGAAAAGTGACTGCCCTTACCTGAAACGAAGTCTTGCTTGTAGGAAGACTCAGAGCCTGGGATTTAACTCCATTTCTGAAGTGAAACACACAGCAGTGTTCTCATCCATTGATCATACTCTGCTTTAGAACAAGGAGCACGCTCTTGCTTTCTAAAGTCTCTAAGACAGCAGGAAACGTGAGTGTGCAGAGAACAAAAGAATGGTGTTTCCTACACATACGGACCATATCTAGTCCAACTCTCCTTCCTAAACTGATACAAAGCACTGGTCCTCTAACATCCAATGCTTGTCTGCTAAGAAGAGAAATGTGTGAGCTCAGGGAACGATGTAGTTCGTTTGAGCTGAAAAGTGACTGCCCTTACCTGAAACGAAGTCTTGCTTGTAGGAAGACGCAGAGATTGAGATTTAACTCCATTTATGAAGGGAAAGACACAGTATAGTTCTCATCCATGGATCACACTCTGCTTTAGAGCGAGAAGCACGCTCTTGCTTTCTGGAGTCTCTAACACAGCAGGAAACGTGAGTGTGGTGAGAACAAAAGAACGGTGTTTCCTACACATACAGACCATATCTAGTTCAACTCTTCTTCTGAAACTGATACAAATCACTGGTCCTCTAACATCCAATGCTTGTCAGTTAAGATGGGAAACGTGTGAGCTTCATGAACTATGTAGATCGTTTGAGCAGAAAAGTGACTGCCCTTACCTTAAACGAAGTCTTGCTTGTAGGAAGACTCAGAGCCTGGGATTTAATTCCATTTCTGAAGTGAAACACACAGCATTATTCTCATCCCTTGATCATACTCTGCTTTAGAACAAGAAGCACGCTCTTGCTTTCTAAAGTCTCTAAGACAGCAGGAAACGTGAGTGTGCTGAGAACAAAAGAACGGTGTTTCCTATACATACGGACCATACCTGATCCGAATCTGCTTCTGAAACTGATACAAAGCACTGGTCCTCTAACATCCTATGCTTGTCAGTTAAGATGAGAAACGTGTGAGCTTTGTGAATGATGTAGTTCCTTTGAACTGAAAAGTGACTGCCCTTACCTGAAACGAAGGCTTGCTTGTAGGAAGACACAGAGATTGAGATTTAACTCCATTTATGAAGGGAAACACACAGCATAGTTCTCATCCATGGATCACACTCTGCTTTAGAGCAAGAAGCACGCTCTTGCTTTCTGGAGTCTCTAACAGAGCAGGAAACGTGAGTGTGGTGAGAACAAAAGAACGGTGTTACCTACACATACGGACGATATCTAGTCCAACTCTGCTTCTGAAACTGATACAAATCACTGGTCCTCTAACATCCAATGCTTGTCTGTTAAGATGGGAAACGTGTGAGCTTCATGAACGATGTAGTTCGTTTGAGCAGAAAAGTGACTGCCCTTACCTGAAACGAAGTCTTGCTTGTAGGAAGACTCAGAGCCTGGGATTTAACTCCATTTCTGAAATGAAACACACAGCAGTGTTCTCATCCATTGATCACACTCTGCTTTAGAACAATGAGCACGCTCTTGCTTTCTAAAGTCTCTAAGACAGCAGGAAACTTGAGTGTGCAGAGAACAAAAGAATGGTGTTTCCTACACATACGGACATTATATAGTCCAAATCTGCTTCTGACACTGATACAAAGCACTGGTCCTCTAACATCCAATGCTTGTCTGTTAAGAAGAGAAATGTTTAGCTCAGGGAACGATGTAGTTCGTTTGAGCTGAAAAGTGACTGCCGTTACCTGAAACGAAGTCTTGCTTGTAGGAAGACGCAGAGATTGAGATTTAACTCCATTTATGAAGGGAAACACACAGTATAGTTCTCATCCATGGATCACACTCTGCTTTAGAGCGAGAAGCACGCTCTTGCTTTCTGGAGTCTCTAACACAGCAGGAAACGTGAGTGTGCAGAGAACAAAAGAACGGTGTTTCCTACACATACAGACCATATCTAGTCCAACTCTTCTTCTGAAACTGATACAAATCACTGGTCCTCTAACATCCAATGCTTGTCAGTTAAGATGGGAAACGCGTGAGCTTCATGAACGATGTAGTTCGTTTGAGCAGAAAAGTGACTGCCCTTACCTGAATCGAAGTCTTGCTTGTAGGGAGACTCAGAGCCTGGGATTTAATTCCATTTCTGAAGTGAAACACACAGCATTTTTCTCATCCATTGATCATACTCTGCTTTAGAACATGAAGCACGCTCTTGCTTTCTAAAGTCTCTAAGACAGCAGGAAACGTGAGTGTGCTGAGAACAAAAAAACGGTATTTCCTATACATACGGACCATACCTAATCCAAATCTGCTTCTGAAACTGATACAAAGAACTGGTCCTCTAACATCCTATGCTTATCAGTTAAGATGAGAAACGTGTGAGCATTGTGAATGATGTAGTTCCTTTGAACTGAAAAGTGACTGCCCTTACCTGAAACGAAGTCTTGCTTGTAGGAAGACAAAGAGATTGAGATTTAAGTCCATTTATGAAGGGAAACACACAGCATAGTTCTCATCCATGGATCACACTCTGCTTTAGAGCAAGAAGCACGCTCTTGCTTTCTGGAGTCTCTAACACAGCAGGAAACGTGATTTTGCTGAGAATTAAAGAACGGTGTTTCCTACACATACAGACCATATCTAGTCCAACTCTTCTTCTGAAACTGATACAAATCACTGGTCCTCTAACATCCAATGCTTGTCAGTTAAGATGGGAAATGCGTGAGCTTCATGAACGATGTACTTCGTTTGAGCAGAAAAGTGACTGCCCTTACCTTAAACGAAGTCTTGCTCGTAGGAAGACTCAGAGCCTGGGATTTAACTCCATTTCTGAAGTGAAACACACAGCATTTTTCTCATCCATTGATCATACTCTGCTTTAGAACAAGAAGCACGCTCTTGCTTTCTAGAGTCTCTAAGACAGCAGGAAACGTGATTTTGCTGAGAATTAAAGAACGGTGTTTCCTACACATACGGACCATATCTAGTCCAACTCTGCTTCTTAAACTGATACAAAGCACTGGTCCTCTAACATCCAATGCTTGTCTGTTAAGATGAGAAACGTGTGAGCTCCGTGAATGATGTAGTTCGTTTGAGCTGAAAAGTGACTGCCCTTACCTGAAACGAAGTCTTGCATGTAGGAAGACACAGAGATTGAGATTTAACTCCATTTATGAAGGGAAACACACAGCATAGTTCTCATCCATGGATCACACTCTGCTTTAGAGCAAGAAGCACGCTCTTGCTTTCTGGAGTCTCTAACAGAGCAGGAAACGTGAGTGTGCTGAGAACAAAAGAACGGTGTTTCCTACACATACGGACCATATCTAGTCCAACTCTGCTTCTGAAACTGATACAAATCACTGGTCCTCTAACATCCAATTCTTGTCTGTTAAGATGGGAAACATGTGAGCTTCATGAACTATGTAGTTCGTTTGAGCAGAAAAGTGACTGCCCTTACCTGAAACGAATTCTTGCTTGTAGGAAGACTCAGAGCCTGGGATTTAACTCCATTTCTGAAGTGAAACACACAGTAGTGTTCTCATCCATTGATCACACTCTGCTTTAGAACAAGGAGCACGCTCTTGCTTTCTAAAGTCTCTAAGACAGCAGGAAACGTGAGTGTGCAGAGAACAAAAGAATGGTGTTTCCTACACATACGGACCATACCTAGTCCAACTCTGTTTCTGAAACTGACACAAAGCACTGGTCCTCTAACATCCAATGCTTTTCAGTTAAGATGAGAAACGTGTGAGCTTTGAGAATGATGTAGTTCCTTTGAACTGAAAAGTGACTGCCCTTACCTGTAACAAAGTCTTGCTTGTAGCAAGACACAGATCCTGGGATTTAACACCATCTCTGAAGGGAAACACACAGCAGAGTTCTCATCCATGGATCACACTCTGCTTTAGAGCGAGAAGCACGCTCTTGCTTTCTAGAGTCTCTAATACAGCAGGTAATTTGAGTGTGCCCAGAACAAAAGAACGGTGTTTCCTACACATACGGACCATATGTAGTCCAAATCTGCTTCTGAAACTGATACAATGCACTGGTCCTCTAACATCCAATGCTTGTCAGTTAAGATGAGAAACGTGTGATCTTCGTGAACGATGTAGTTCGTTTGAGCAGAAAAGTGACTGCCCTTACCTGAAACGAAGTCTTGCTTGTAGGAAGACTCAGAGCCTGGGATTTAACTCCATTTCTGAAGTGAAACACACAGCAGTGTTCTCATCCATTGATCATACTCTGCTTTAGAACAAGGAGCACGCTCTTGCTTTCTAAATTCTCTAAGACAGCAGGAAACGTGAGTGTGCAGAGAACAAAAGAATGGTGTTTCCTACACATACGGACCATATCTAGTCCAACTCTCCTTCCTAAACTGATACAAAGCACTGGTCCTCTAACATCCAATGCTTGTCTGCTAAGAAGAGAAATGTGTGAGCTCAGGGAACGATGTAGTTCGTTTGAGCTGAAAAGTGACTGCCCTTACCTGAAACGAAGTCTTGCTTGTAGGAAGACGCAGAGATTGAGATTTAACTCCATTTATGAAGGGAAACACACAGTATAGTTCTCATCCATGGATCACACTCTGCTTTAGAGCGAGAAGCACGCTCTTGCTTTCTGGAGTCTCTAACACAGCAGGAAACGTGAGTGTGCAGAGAACAAAAGAACGGTGTTTCCTACACATACAGACCATATCTAGTCCAACTCTTCTTCTGAAACTGATACAAATCACTGGTCCTCTAACATCCAATGCTTGTCAGTTAAGATGGGAAACGCGTGAGCTTCATGAACGATGTAGTTCGTTTGAGCAGAAAAGTGACTGCCCTTACCTGAATCGAAGTCTTGCTTGTAGGGAGACTCAGAGCCTGGGATTTAATTCCATTTCTGAAGTGAAACACACAGCATTTTTCTCATCCATTGATCATACTCTGCTTTAGAACATGAAGCACGCTCTTGCTTTCTAAAGTCTCTAAGACAGCAGGAAACGTGAGTGTGCTGAGAACAAAAAAACGGTATTTCCTATACATACGGACCATACCTAATCCAAATCTGCTTCTGAAACTGATACAAAGAACTGGTCCTCTAACATCCTATGCTTATCAGTTAAGATGAGAAACGTGTGAGCTTTGTGAATGATGTAGTTCCTTTGAACTGAAAAGTGACTGCCCTTACCTGAAACGAAGTCTTGCTTGTAGGAAGACACAGAGATTGAGATTTAACTCCATTTATGAAGGGAAACACACAGCATAGTTCTCATCCATGGATCACACTCTGCTTTAGAGCAAGAAGCACACTCTTGCTTTCTGGAGTCTCTAACACAGCAGGAAACGTGAGTGTGCTGAGAACAAAAGAACGGTGTTTCCTACACATACGGACCATATCTAGTCCAACTCTGCTTCTGAAACTGATACAAATCACTGGTCCTCTAACATCCAATGCTTGTCTGTTAAGATGAGAAACGTGTGAGCTCCGTGAACGATGTAGTTCGTTTGAGCTGAAAAGTGACTGCCCTTACCTGAAACGAAGTCTTGCTTGTAGAAAGACACAGAGCCTGGGATTTAACTCAATTTCTGAATGGAAACACACAGCAGAGTTCTCATCCATGGATCACACTCTGCTTTAGAGCAAGAAGCACGCTCTTGCTTTCCGGAGTCTCTAAGACAGCAGGAAACGTGAGTGTGCTGAGAACAAAAGAACGGTGTTTCCTACACATACGGACCATACCTAATCAAAATCTGCTTCTGAAACTGATACAAAGCACTGGTCCTCTAACATCCTATGCTTGTCAGTTAATATGAGAAACGTGTGAGCTTTGTGAATGATGTAGTTCCTTGGAACTGAAAAGTGACTGCCCTTACCTGAAACGAAGTCGTGCTTGTAGGAAGACACAGAGATTGAGATTTAACTCCATTTATGAAGGGAAACACACAGCATAGTTCTCATCCATGGATCACACTCTGCTTTAGAGCAAGAAGCACGCTCTTGCTTTCTGGAGTCTCTAACAGAGCAGGAAACGTAAGTGTGCTGAGAACAAAAGAACGGTGTTTCCTACACATACGGACCATATCTAGTCCAACTCTGCTTCTGAAACTGATACAAATCCCTGGTCCTCTAACATCCAATGCTTGTCTGTTAAGATGGGAAACGTGTGAGCTTCATGAACGATGTAGTTCGTTTGAGCAGAAAAGTGACTGCCCTTACCTGAAACGAAGTCTTGCTTGTAGGAAGACTCAGAGCCTGGGATTTAACTCCATTTCTGAAGTGAAACACACAGCAGTGTTCTCATCCATTGATCACACTCTGCTTTAGAACAAGGAGCACGCTCTTGCTTTCTAAAGTCTCTAAGACAGCAGGAAACGTGAGTGTGCAGAGAACAAAAGAATGGTGTTTCCTACACATACGGACCATATCTAGTCCAACTCTCCTTCCTAAACTGATACAAAGCACTGGTCCTCTAACATCCAATGCTTGTCTGTTAAGAAGAGAAATGTGTGAGCTCAGGAAACGATGTAGTTCGTTTGAGCTGAAAAGTGACTGCCGTTACCTGAAACGAAGTCTTGCTTGTAGGAAGACGCAGAGATTGAGATTTAACTCCATTTATGAAGGGAAACACACAGTATAGTTCTCATCCATGGATCACACTCTGCTTTAGAGCGAGAAGCAAGCTCTTGCTTTCTGGAGTCTCTAACACAGCAGGAAACGCGAGTGTGGTGAGAACAAAAGAACGGTGTTTCCTAAACATACAGACCATATCTAGTCCAACTCTTCTTCTGAAACTGATACAAATCACTGGTCCTCTAACATCCAATGCTTGTCAGTTAAGATGGGAAACGCGTGAGCTTCATGAACGATGTAGTTCGTTTGAGCAGAAAAGTGACTGCCCTTACCTGAATCGTAGTCTTGCTTGTAGGAAGACTCAGAGCCTGGGATTTAATTCCATTTCTGAAGTGAAACACACAGCATTTTTCTCATCCTTGATCATACTCTGCTTTAGAACAAGAAGCACGCTCTTGCTTTCTAAAGTCTCTAAGACAGCAGGAAACGTGAGTGTGCTGAGAACAAAAAAACGGTATTTCCTATACATACGGACCATACTTGATCCAAATCTGCTTCTGAAACTGATACAAACCACTGGTCCTCTAACATCCTATGCTTGTCAGTTAAGATGAGAAACGTGTGAGCTTTGTGAATGATGTAGTTCCTTTGAACTGAAAAGTGACTGCCCTTACCTGAAACGAAGTCTTGCTTGTAGGAAGACAAAGAGATTGAGATTTAAGTCCATTTATGAGGGGAAACACACAGCATAGTTCTCATCCATGGATCACACTCTGCTTTAGAGCAAGAAGCACGCTCTTGCTTTCTGGAGTCTCTAACACAGCAGGAAACGTGATTTTGCTGAGAATTAAAGAACGGTGTTTCCTACACATACAGACCATATCTAGTCCAACTCTTCTTCTGAAACTGATACAAATCACTGGTCCTCTAACATCCAATGCTTGTCAGTTAAGATAGGAAACGCGTGAGCTTCATGAACGATGTACTTCGTTTGAGCAGAAAAGTGACTGCCCTTACCTTAAACGAAGTCTTGCTTGTAGGAAGACTCAGAGCCTGGGATTTAACTCCATTTCTGAAGTGAAACACACAGCATTTTTCTCATCCATTGATCATACTCTGCTTTAGAACAAGAAGCACGCTCTTGCTTTCTAGAGTCTCTAAGACAGCAGGAAACGTGATTTTGCTGAGAATTAAAGAACGGTGTTTCCTACACATACGGACCATATCTAGTCCAACTCTGCTTCTTAAACTGATACAAAGCACTGGTCCTCTAACTTCCAATGCTTGTCTGTTAAGATGAGAAACGTGTGAGCTCCGTGAACGATGTAGTTCGTTTGATCTGAAAAGTGACTGCCCTTACCTGAATCGAAATCTTGCTTGTAGGAAGACTCACAGCCTGGGTTTTAACTCTATTTCTGAAGTGAAACACACAGCAGTGTAATCATCCATTGATCACACTCTGCTTTAGAACAAAGCACACTCTTGCTTTCTAGAGTCTCTAATACAGCAGGAAATCTGAGTGTGCTCAGAAAAAAAGAACGGAGTTTCCTACACATATGGACCATATGTAGTCCAACTCTTCTTCTGAAACTGATACAGAGCACTGGTCCTCTAACATCCAATGCTTGTCAGTTAAGATGGGAAACGTGTGAGCTTCATGAACGATGTAGTTCGTTTGAGCAGAAAAGTGACTGCCCTTACCTTAAACGAAGTCTTGCTTGTAGGAAGACACAGAGTCTGGGATTTAACTCCATTTCTGAAGGGACACACACAGAATAGTTCTCATCCATGGATCACAATCTGCTTTAGAGCGAGAAGCATGCTCTTGCTTTCTAAAGTCTCTAAGACAGCAGGAAACGTGAGAGCGCTGAGAACAAAAGAACGGTGTTTCCTACACATAACGACCATACCTAGTCCAACTCTGTTTCTGAAACTGACACAAAGCACTGGTCCTCTAACATCCAATGCTTGTCTGTTAAGAAGAGAAATGTTTAGATCAGGGAACGATGTATTTCTTTTGAGCTGAAAAGTGACTGCCGTTACCTGAAACGAAGCCTTGCTTGTAGGAAGACGCAGAGATTGAGATTTAACTCCATTTATGAAGGGAAACACACAGTATAGTTCTCATCCATGGATCACACTCTGCTTTAGAGCGAGAAGCACGCTCTTGCTTTCTGGAGTCTCTAACACAGCAGGAAACGTGAGTGTGCAGAGAACAAAAGAACGGTGTTTCCTACACATACAGACCATATCTAGTCCAACTCTTCTTCTGAAACTGATACAAATCACTGGTCCTCTAACATCCAATGCTTGTCAGTTAAGATGGGAAACGCGTGAGCTTCATGAACGATGTAGTTCGTTTGAGCAGAAAAGTGACTGCCCTTACCTGAATCGAAGTCTTGCTTGTAGGGAGACTCAGAGCCTGGGATTTAATTCCATTTCTGAAGTGAAACACACAGCATTTTTCTCATCCATTGATCATACTCTGCTTTAGAACATGAAGCACGCTCTTGCTTTCTAAAGTCTCTAAGACAGCAGGAAACGTGAGTGTGCTGAGAACAAAAAAACGGTATTTCCTATACATACGGACCATACCTAATCCAAATCTGCTTCTGAAACTGATACAAAGAACTGGTCCTCTAACATCCTATGCTTATCAGTTAAGATGAGAAACGTGTGAGCTTTGTGAATGATGTAGTTCCTTTGAACTGAAAAGTGACTGCCCTTACCTGAAACGAAGTCTTGCTTGTAGGAAGACAAAGAGATTGAGATTTAAGTCCATTTATGAAGGGAAACACACAGCATAGTTCTCATCCATGGATCACACTCTGCTTTAGAGCAAGAAGCACGCTCTTGCTTTCTGGAGTCTCTAACACAGCAGGAAACGTGATTTTGCTGGGAATTAAAGAACGGTGTTTCCTACACATACAGACCATATCTAGTCCAACTCTTCTTCTGAAACTGATACAAATCACTGGTCCTCTAACATCCAATGCTTGTCAGTTAAGATGGGAAATGCGTGAGCTTCATGAACGATGTACTTCGTTTGAGCAGAAAAGTGACTGCCCTTACCTTAAACGAAGTCTTGCTTGTAGGAAGACTCAGAGCCTGGGATTTAACTCCATTTCTGAAGTGAAACACACAGCATTTTTCTCATCCATTGATCATACTCTGCTTTAGAACAAGAAGCACGCTCTTGCTTTCTAGAGTCTCTAAGACAGCAGGAAACGTGATTTTGCTGAGAATTAAAGAACGGTGTTTCCTACACATACGGACCATATCTAGTCCAACTCTGCTTCTTAAACTGATACAAAGCACTGGTCCTCTAACATCCAATGCTTGTCTGTTAAGATGAGAAACGTGTGAGCTCCGTGAATGATGTAGTTCCTTTGAACTGAAAAGTGACTGCCCTTACCTGAAACGAAGTCTTGCTTGTAGGAAGACACAGAGATTGAGATTTAACTCCATTTATGAAGGGAAACACACAGCATAGTTCTCATCCATGGATTACACTATGCTTTAGAGCAAGAAGCACGCTCTTGCTTTCTGGAGTCTCTAACAGAGCAGGAAACGTGAGTGTGCTGAGAACAAAAGAACGGTGTTTCCTACACATACGGACCATACCTAGTCCAACTCTGTTTCTGAAACTGACACAAAGCACTGGTCCTCTAACATCCAATGCTTGTCAGTTAAGATGAGAAACGTGTGAGCTTTGAGAATGATGTAGTTCCTTTGAACTGAAAAGTGACTGCCCTTACCTGTAACAAAGTCTTGCTTGTAGCAAGACACAGATCCTGGGATTTAACACCATCTCTGAAGGGAAACACACAGCAGAGTTCTCATCCATGGATCACACTCTGCTTTAGAGCGAGAAGCACGCTCTTGCTTTCTAGAGTCTCTAATACAGCAGGTAATTTGAGTGTGCCCAGAACAAAAGAACGGTGTTTCCTACACATACGGACCATATGTAGTCCAAATCTGCTTCTGAAACTGATACAATGCACTGGTCCTCTAACATCCAATGCTTGTCAGTTAAGATGAGAAACGTGTGATCTTCGTGAACGATGTAGTTCGTTTGAGCAGAAAAGTGACTGCCCTTACCTGAAACGAAGTCTTGCTTGTAGGAAGACTCAGAGCCTGGGATTTAACTCCATTTCTGAAGTGAAACACACAGCAGTGTTCTCATCCATTGATCACACTCTGCTTTAGAACAAGGAGCACGCTCTTGCTTTCTAAAGTCTCTAAGACAGCAGGAAACGTGAGTGTGCTGAGAACAAAAGAACGGTGTTTCCTATACATACGGACCATACCTGATCCGAATCTGCTTCTGAAACTGATACAAAGCACTGGTCCTCTAACATCCTATGCTTGTCAGTTAAGATGAGAAACGTGTGAGCTTTGTGAATGATGTAGTTCCTTTGAACTGAAAAGTGACTGCCCTTACCTGAAACGAAGTCTTGCTTGTAGGAAGACACAGAGATTGAGATTTAACTCCATTTCTGAAGTGAAACACACAGCAGTGTTCTCATCCATTGATCACACTCTGCTTTAGAACAAGGAGCACGCTCTTGCTTTCTAAAGTCTCTAAGACAGCAGGAAACGTGAGTGTGCAGAGAACAAAAGAATGGTGTTTCCTACACATACGGACCATATCTAGTCCAACTCTCCTTCCTAATCTGATACAAAGCACTGGTCCTCTAACATCCAATGCTTGTCAGTTAAGATGGGAAACGCGTGAGCTTCATGAACGATGTAGTTCGTTTGAGCAGAAAAGTGACTGCCCTTACCTGAATCGAAGTCTTGCTTGTAGGAAGACTCAGAGCCTGGGATTTAATTCCATTTCTGAAGTGAAACACACAGCATTTTTCTCATCCATTGATCATACTCTGCTTTAGAACAAGAAGCACGCTCTTGCTTTCTAAAGTCTCTAAGACAGCAGGAAACGTGAGTGTGCTGAGAACAAAAAAACGGTATTTCCTATACATACGGACCATACCTGATCCAAATCTGCTTCTGAAACTGATACAAACCACTGGTCCTCTAACATCCTATGCTTGTCAGTTAAGATGAGAAACGTGTGAGCTTTGTGAATGATGTAGTTCCTTTGAACTGAAAAGTGACTGCCCTTACCTGAAACGAAGTCTTGCTTGTAGGAAGACAAAGAGATTGAGATTTAAGTCCATTTATGAAGGGAAACACACAGCATAGTTCTCATCCATGGATCACACTCTGCTTTAGAGCAAGAAGCACGCTCTTGCTTTCTGGAGTCTCTAACACAGCAGGAAACGTGATTTTGCTGAGAATTAAAGAACGGTGTTTCCTACACATACAGACCATATCTAGTCCAACTCTTCTTCTGAAACTGATACAAATCACTGGTCCTCTAACATCCAATGCTTGTCAGTTAAGATGGGAAATGCGTGAGCTTCATGAACGATGTACTTCGTTTGAGCAGAAAAGTGACTGCCCTTACCTTAAACGAAGTTTGCTTGTAGGAAGACTCAGAGCCTGGGATTTAACTCCATTTCTGAAGTGAAACACACAGCATTTTTCTCATCCATTGATCATACTCTGCTTTAGAACAAGAAGCACGCTCTTGCTTTCTAGAGTCTCTAAGACAGCAGGAAACGTGATTTTGCTGAGAATTAAAGAACGGTGTTTCCTACACATACGGACCATATCTAGTCCAACTCTGCTTCTTAAACTGATACAAAGCACTGGTCCTCTAACATCCAATGCTTGTCTGTTAAGATGAGAAACGTGTGAGCTCCGTGAATGATGTAGTTCGTTTGAGCTGAAAAGTGACTGCCCTTACCTGAAACGAAGTCTTGCTTGTAGGAAGACACAGAGATTGAGATTTAACTCCATTTATGAAGGGAAACACACAGCATAATTCTCATCCATGGATCACACTCTGCTTTAGAGCAAGAAGCATGCTCTTGCTTTCTGGAGTCTCTAACAGAGCAGGAAACGTGAGTGTGCTGAGAACAAAAGAACGGTGTTTCCTACACATACGGACCATATCTAGTCCAACACTGCTTCTGAAACTGATACAAATCACTGGTCCTCTAACATCCAATTCTTGTCTGTTAAGATGGGAAACGTGTGAGCTTCATGAACGATGTAGTTCATTTGAGCAGAAAAGTGACTGCCCTTACCTGAAACGAATTCTTGCTTGTAGGAAGACTCAGAGCCTGGGATTTAACTCCATTTCTGAAGTGAAACACACAGTAGTGTTCTCATCCATTGATCACACTCTGCTTTAGAACAAGGAGCACGCTCTTGCTTTCTAAAGTCTCTAAGACAGCAGGAAACGTGAGTGTGCAGAGAACAAAAGAATGGTGTTTCCTACACATACGGACCATACCTAGTCCAACTCTGTTTCTGAAACTGACACAAAGCACTGGTCCTCTAACATCCAATGCTTGTCAGTTAAGATGAGAAACGTGTGAGCTTTGAGAATGATGTAGTTCCTTTGAACTGAAAAGTGACTGCCCTTACCTGTAACAAAGTCTTGCTTGTAGCAAGACACAGATCCTGGGATTTAACACCATCTCTGAAGGGAAACACACAGCAGAGTTCTCATCCATGGATCACACTCTGCTTTAGAGCGAGAAGCACGCTCTTGCTTTCTAGAGTCTCTAATACAGCAGGTAATTTGAGTGTGCCCAGAACAAAAGAACGGTGTTTCCTACACATACGGACCATATGTAGTCCAAATATGCTTCTGAAACTGATACAATGCACTGGTCCTCTAACATCCAATGCTTGTCATTTAAGATGAGAAACGTGTGATCTTCGTGAACGATGTAGTTCGTTTGAGCAGAAAAGTGACTGCCCTTACCTGAAACGAAGTCTTGCTTGTAGGAAGACTCAGAGCCTGGGATTTAACTCCATTTCTGAAGTGAAACACACAGCAGTGTTCTCATCCATTGATCATACTCTGCTTTAGAACAAGGAGCACGCTCTTGCTTTCTAAAGTCTCTAAGACAGCAGGAAACGTGAGTGTGCAGAGAACAAAAGAATGGTGTTTCCTACACATACGGACCATATCTAGTCCAACTCTCCTTCCTAAACTGATACAAAGCACTGGTCCTCTAACATCCAATGCTTGTCTGCTAAGAAGAGAAATGTGTGAGCTCAGGGAACGATGTAGTTCGTTTGAGCTGAAAAGTGACTGCCCTTACCTGAAACGAAGTCTTGCTTGTAGGAAGACGCAGAGATTGAGATTTAACTCCATTTATGAAGGGAAACACACAGTATAGTTCTCATCCATGGATCACACTCTGCTTTAGAGCGAGAAGCACGCTCTTGCTTTCTGGAGTCTCTAACACAGCAGGAAACGTGAGTGTGGTGAGAACAAAAGAACGGTGTTTCCTACACATACAGACCATATCTAGTTCAACTCTTCTTCTGAAACTGATACAAATCACTGGTCCTCTAACATCCAATGCTTGTCAGTTAAGATGGGAAACGTGTGAGCTTCATGAACTATGTAGATCGTTTGAGCAGAAAAGTGACTGCCCTTACCTTAAACGAAGTCTTGCTTGTAGGAAGACTCAGAGCCTGGGATTTAATTCCATTTCTAAAGTGAAACACACAGCATTTTTCTCATCACTTGATCATACTCTGCTTTAGAACAAGAAGCACGCTCTTGCTTTCTAAACTCTCTAAGACAGCAGGAAACGTGAGTGTGCTGAGAACAAAAGAACGGTGTTTCCTATACATACGGACCATACCTGATCCGAATCTGCTTCTGAAACTGATACAAAGCACTGGTCCTCTAACATCCAATGCTTGTCAGTTAAGATGAGAAACGTGTGAGCTTCGTGAACGATGTAGTTCGTTTGAGCAGAAAAGTGACTGCCCTTACCTGAAACGAAGTCTTGCTTGTAGGAAGACTCAGAGCCTGGGATTTAACTCCATTTCTGAAATGAAACACACAGCAGTGTTCTCATCCATTTATCACACTCTGCTTTAGAACTATGAGCACGCTCTTGCTTTCTAAAGTCTCTAAGACAGCAGGAAACTTGAGTGTGCAGAGAACAAAAGAATGGTGTTTCCTACACATACGGACATTATATAGTCCAAATCTGCTTCTGACACTGATACAAAGCACTGGTCCTCTAACATCCAATGCTTGTCTGTTAAGAAGAGAAACGTTTAGCTCAGGGAATGATGTAGTTCGTTTGAGCTGAAAAGTGACTGCCATTACCTGAAACGAAGTCTTGCTTGTAGGAAGACGCAGAGATTGAGATTTAACTCCATTTATGAAGGGAAACACACAGTATAGTTCTCATCCATGGATCACACTCTGCTTTAGAGCGAGAAGCACGCTCTTGCTTTCTGGAGTCTCTAACACAGCAGGAAACGTGAGTGTGCAGAGAACAAAAGAACGGTGTTTCCTACACATACAGACCATATCTAGTCCAACTCTTCTTCTGAAACTGATACAAATCACTGGTCCTCTAACATCCAATGCTTGTCAGTTAAGATGGGAAACGCGTGAGCTTCATGAACGATGTAGTTCGTTTGAGCAGAAAAGTGACTGCCCTTACCTGAATCGAAGTCTTGCTTGTAGGGAGACTCAGAGCCTGGGATTTAATTCCATTTCTGAAGTGAAACACACAGCATTTTTCTCATCCATTGATCATACTCTGCTTTAGAACATGAAGCACGCTCTTGCTTTCTAAAGTCTCTAAGACAGCAGGAAACGTGAGTGTGCTGAGAACAAAAAAACGGTATTTCCTATACATACGGACCATACCTAATCCAAATCTGCTTCTGAAACTGATACAAAGAACTGGTCCTCTAACATCCTATGCTTATCAGTTAAGATGAGAAACATGTGAGCTTTGTGAATGATGTAGTTCCTTTGAACTGAAAAGTGACTGCCCTTACCTGAAACGAAGTCTTGCTTGTAGGAAGACACAGAGATTGAGATTTAACTCCATTTATGAAGGGAAACACACAGCATAGTTCTCATCCATGGATCACACTCTGCTTTAGAGCAAGAAGCACACTCTTGCTTTCCGGAGTCTCTAAGACAGCAGGAAACGTGAGTGTGCTGAGAACAAAAGAACGGTGTTTCCTATACATACGGACCATACCTAATCAAAATCTGCTTCTGAAACTGATACAAAGCACTGGTCCTCTAACATCCTATGCTTGTCAGTTAAGATGAGAAACGTGTGAGCTTTGTGAATGATGTAGTTCCTTTGAACTGAAAAGTGACTGCCCTTACCTGAAACGAAGTCGTGCTTGTAGGAAGACACAGAGATTGAGATTTAACTCCATTTATGAAGGGAAACACACAGCATAGTTCTCATCCATGGATCACACTCTGCTTTAGAGCAAGAAGCACGCTCTTGCTTTCTGGAGTCTCTAACACAGCAGGAAACGTGATTTTGCTGAGAATTAAAGAACGGTGTTTCCTACACATACAGACCATATCTAGTCCAACTCTTCTTCTGAAACTGATACAAATCACTGGTCCTCTAACATCCAATGCTTGTCAGTTAAGATGGGAAATGCGTGAGCTTCATGAACGATGTACTTCGTTTGAGCAGAAAAGTGACTGCCCTTACCTTAAACGAAGTCTTGCTTGTAGGAAGACTCAGAGCCTGGGATTTAACTCCATTTCTGAAGTGAAACACACAGCATTTTTCTCATCCATTGATCATACTCTGCTTTAGAACAAGAAGCACGCTCTTGCTTTCTAGAGTCTCTAAGACAGCAGGAAACGTGATTTTGCTGAGAATTAAAGAACGGTGTTTCCTACACATACGGACCATATCTAGTCCAACTCTGCTTCTTAAACTGATACAAAGCACTGGTCCTCTAACATCCAATGCTTGTCTGTTAAGATGAGAAACGTGTGAGCTCCGTGAATGATGTAGTTCCTTTGAACTGAAAAGTGACTGCCCTTACCTGAAACGAAGTCTTGCTTGTAGGAAGACACAGAGATTGAGATTTAACTCCATTTATGAAGGGAAACACACAGCATAGTTCTCATCCATGGATTACACTATGCTTTAGAGCAAGAAGCACGCTCTTGCTTTCTGGAGTCTCTAACAGAGCAGGAAACGTGAGTGTGCTGAGAACAAAAGAACGGTGTTTCCTACACATACGGACCATATCTAGTCCAACTCTGCTTCTGAAACTGATACAAATCACTGGTCCTCTAACATCCAATTCTTGTCTGTTAAGATGGGAAACGTGTGAGCTTCATGAACGATGTAGTTCGTTTGAGCAGAAAAGTGACTGCCCTTACCTGAAACGAATTCTTGCTTGTAGGAAGACTCAGAGCCTGGGATTTAACTCCATTTCTGAAGTGAAACACACAGTAGTGTTCTCATCCATTGATCACACTCTGCTTTAGAACAAGGAGCACGCTCTTGCTTTCTAAAGTCTCTAAGACAGCAGGAAACGTGAGTGTGCAGAGAACAAAAGAATGGTGTTTCCTACACATACGGACCATACCTAGTCCAACTCTGTTTCTGAAACTGACACAAAGCACTGGTCCTCTAACATCCAATGCTTGTCAGTTAAGATGAGAAACGTGTGAGCTTTGAGAATGATGTAGTTCCTTTGAACTGAAAAGTGACTGCCCTTACCTGTAACAAAGTCTTGCTTGTAGCAAGACACAGATCCTGGGATTTAACACCATCTCTGAAGGGAAACACACAGCAGAGTTCTCATCCATGGATCACACTCTGCTTTAGAGCGAGAAGCACGCTCTTGCTTTCTAGAGTCTCTAATACAGCAGGTAATTTGAGTGTGCCCAGAACAAAAGAACGGTGTTTCCTACACATACGGACCATATGTAGTCCAAATCTGCTTCTGAAACTGATACAATGCACTGGTCCTCTAACATCCAATGCTTGTCAGTTAAGATGAGAAACGTGTGATCTTCGTGAACGATGTAGTTCGTTTGAGCAGAAAAGTGACTGCCCTTACCTGAAACGAAGTCTTGCTTGTAGGAAGACTCAGAGCCTGGGATTTAACTCCATTTCTGAAGTGAAACACACAGCAGTGTTCTCATCCATTGATCACACTCTGCTTTAGAACAAGGAGCACGCTCTTGCTTTCTAAAGTCTCTAAGACAGCAGGAAACGTGAGTGTGCTGAGAACAAAAGAACGGTGTTTCCTATACATACGGACCATACCTGATCCGAATCTGCTTCTGAAACTGATACAAAGCACTGGTCCTCTAACATCCTATGCTTGTCAGTTAAGATGAGAAACGTGTGAGCTTTGTGAATGATGTAGTTCCTTTGAACTGAAAAGTGACTGCCCTTACCTGAAACGAAGTCTTGCTTGTAGGAAGACACAGAGATTGAGATTTAACTCCATTTCTGAAGTGAAACACACAGCAGTGTTCTCATCCATTGATCACACTCTGCTTTAGAACAAGGAGCACGCTCTTGCTTTCTAAAGTCTCTAAGACAGCAGGAAACGTGAGTGTGCAGAGAACAAAAGAATGGTGTTTCCTACACATACGGACCATATCTAGTCCAACTCTCCTTCCTAATCTGATACAAAGCACTGGTCCTCTAACATCCAATGCTTGTCAGTTAAGATGGGAAACGCGTGAGCTTCATGAACGATGTAGTTCGTTTGAGCAGAAAAGTGACTGCCCTTACCTGAATCGAAGTCTTGCTTGTAGGAAGACTCAGAGCCTGGGATTTAATTCCATTTCTGAAGTGAAACACACAGCATTTTTCTCATCCATTGATCATACTCTGCTTTAGAACAAGAAGCACGCTCTTGCTTTCTAAAGTCTCTAAGACAGCAGGAAACGTGAGTGTGCTGAGAACAAAAAAACGGTATTTCCTATACATACGGACCATACCTGATCCAAATCTGCTTCTGAAACTGATACAAACCACTGGTCCTCTAACATCCTATGCTTGTCAGTTAAGATGAGAAACGTGTGAGCTTTGTGAATGATGTAGTTCCTTTGAACTGAAAAGTGACTGCCCTTACCTGAAACGAAGTCTTGCTTGTAGGAAGACAAAGAGATTGAGATTTAAGTCCATTTATGAAGGGAAACACACAGCATAGTTCTCATCCATGGATCACACTCTGCTTTAGAGCAAGAAGCACGCTCTTGCTTTCTGGAGTCTCTAACACAGCAGGAAACGTGATTTTGCTGAGAATTAAAGAACGGTGTTTCCTACACATACAGACCATATCTAGTCCAACTCTTCTTCTGAAACTGATACAAATCACTGGTCCTCTAACATCCAATGCTTGTCAGTTAAGATGGGAAATGCGTGAGCTTCATGAACGATGTACTTCGTTTGAGCAGAAAAGTGACTGCCCTTACCTTAAACGAAGTTTGCTTGTAGGAAGACTCAGAGCCTGGGATTTAACTCCATTTCTGAAGTGAAACACACAGCATTTTTCTCATCCATTGATCATACTCTGCTTTAGAACAAGAAGCACGCTCTTGCTTTCTAGAGTCTCTAAGACAGCAGGAAACGTGATTTTGCTGAGAATTAAAGAACGGTGTTTCCTACACATACGGACCATATCTAGTCCAACTCTGCTTCTTAAACTGATACAAAGCACTGGTCCTCTAACATCCAATGCTTGTCTGTTAAGATGAGAAACGTGTGAGCTCCGTGAATGATGTAGTTCGTTTGAGCTGAAAAGTGACTGCCCTTACCTGAAACGAAGTCTTGCTTGTAGGAAGACACAGAGATTGAGATTTAACTCCATTTATGAAGGGAAACACACAGCATAATTCTCATCCATGGATCACACTCTGCTTTAGAGCAAGAAGCACGCTCTTGCTTTCTGGAGTCTCTAACAGAGCAGGAAACGTGAGTGTGCTGAGAACAAAAGAACGGTGTTTCCTACACATACGGACCATATCTAGTCCAACACTGCTTCTGAAACTGATACAAATCACTGGTCCTCTAACATCCAATTCTTGTCTGTTAAGATGGGAAACGTGTGAGCTTCATGAACGATGTAGTTCATTTGAGCAGAAAAGTGACTGCCCTTACCTGAAACGAATTCTTGCTTGTAGGAAGACTCAGAGCCTGGGATTTAACTCCATTTCTGAAGTGAAACACACAGTAGTGTTCTCATCCATTGATCACACTCTGCTTTAGAACAAGGAGCACGCTCTTGCTTTCTAAAGTCTCTAAGACAGCAGGAAACGTGAGTGTGCAGAGAACAAAAGAATGGTGTTTCCTACACATACGGACCATACCTAGTCCAACTCTGTTTCTGAAACTGACACAAAGCACTGGTCCTCTAACATCCAATGCTTGTCAGTTAAGATGAGAAACGTGTGAGCTTTGAGAATGATGTAGTTCCTTTGAACTGAAAAGTGACTGCCCTTACCTGTAACAAAGTCTTGCTTGTAGCAAGACACAGATCCTGGGATTTAACACTATCTCTGAAGGGAAACACACAGCAGAGTTCTCATCCATGGATCACACTCTGCTTTAGAGCGAGAAGCACGCTCTTGCTTTCTAGAGTCTCTAATACAGCAGGTAATTTGAGTGTGCCCAGAACAAAAGAACGGTGTTTCCTACACATACGGACCATATGTAGTCCAAATCTGCTTCTGAAACTGATACAATGCACTGGTCCTCTAACATCCAATGCTTGTCAGTTAAGATGAGAAACGTGTGATCTTCGTGAACGATGTAGTTCGTTTGAGCAGAAAAGTGACTGCCCTTACCTGAAACGAAGTCTTGCTTGTAGGAAGACTCAGAGCCTGGGATTTAACTCCATTTCTGAAGTGAAACACACAGCAGTGTTCTCATCCATTGATCATACTCTGCTTTAGAACAAGGAGCACGCTCTTGCTTTCTAAAGTCTCTAAGACAGCAGGAAACGTGAGTGTGCAGAGAACAAAAGAATGGTGTTTCCTACACATACGGACCATATCTAGTCCAACTCTCCTTCCTAAACTGATACAAAGCACTGGTCCTCTAACATCCAATGCTTGTCTGCTAAGAAGAGAAATGTGTGAGCTCAGGGAACGATGTAGTTCGTTTGAGCTGAAAAGTGACTGCCCTTACCTGAAACGAAGTCTTGCTTGTAGGAAGACGCAGAGATTGAGATTTAACTCCATTTATGAAGGGAAACACACAGTATAGTTCTCATCCATGGATCACACTCTGCTTTAGAGCGAGAAGCACGCTCTTGCTTTCTGGAGTCTCTAACACAGCAGGAAACGTGAGTGTGCAGAGAACAAAAGAACGGTGTTTCCTACACATACAGACCATATCTAGTCCAACTCTTCTTCTGAAACTGATACAAATCACTGGTCCTCTAACATCCAATGCTTGTCAGTTAAGATGGGAAACGCGTGAGCTTCATGAACGATGTAGTTCGTTTGAGCAGAAAAGTGACTGCCCTTACCTGAATCGAAGTCTTGCTTGTAGGGAGACTCAGAGCCTGGGATTTAATTCCATTTCTGAAGTGAAACACACAGCATTTTTCTCATCCATTGATCATACTCTGCTTTAGAACATGAAGCACGCTCTTGCTTTCTAAAGTCTCTAAGACAGCAGGAAACGTGAGTGTGCAGAGAACAAAAGAATGGTGTTTCCTACACATACGGACCATATCTAGTCCAACTCTCCTTCCTAAACTGATACAAAGCACTGGTCCTCTAACATCCAATGCTTGTCTGTTAAGAAGAGAAATGTGTGAGCTCAGGAAACGATGTAGTTCGTTTGAGCTGAAAAGTGACTGCCGTTACCTGAAACGAAGTCTTGCTTGTAGGAAGACGCAGAGATTGAGATTTAACTCCATTTATGAAGGGAAACACACAGTATAGTTCTCATCCATGGATCACACTCTGCTTTAGAGCGAGAAGCAAGCTCTTGCTTTCTGGAGTCTCTAACACAGCAGGAAACGCGAGTGTGGTGAGAACAAAAGAACGGTGTTTCCTAAACATACAGACCATATCTAGTCCAACTCTTCTTCTGAAACTGATACAAATCACTGGTCCTCTAACATCCAATGCTTGTCAGTTAAGATGGGAAACGCGTGAGCTTCATGAACGATGTAGTTCGTTTGAGCAGAAAAGTGACTGCCCTTACCTGAATCGTAGTCTTGCTTGTAGGAAGACTCAGAGCCTGGGATTTAATTCCATTTCTGAAGTGAAACACACAGCATTTTTCTCATCCTTGATCATACTCTGCTTTAGAACAAGAAGCACGCTCTTGCTTTCTAAAGTCTCTAAGACAGCAGGAAACGTGAGTGTGCTGAGAACAAAAAAACGGTATTTCCTATACATACGGACCATACTTGATCCAAATCTGCTTCTGAAACTGATACAAACCACTGGTCCTCTAACATCCTATGCTTGTCAGTTAAGATGAGAAACGTGTGAGCTTTGTGAATGATGTAGTTCCTTTGAACTGAAAAGTGACTGCCCTTACCTGAAACGAAGTCTTGCTTGTAGGAAGACAAAGAGATTGAGATTTAAGTCCATTTATGAGGGGAAACACACAGCATAGTTCTCATCCATGGATCACACTCTGCTTTAGAGCAAGAAGCACGCTCTTGCTTTCTGGAGTCTCTAACACAGCAGGAAACGTGATTTTGCTGAGAATTAAAGAACGGTGTTTCCTACACATACAGACCATATCTAGTCCAACTCTTCTTCTGAAACTGCTACAAATCACTGGTCCTCTAACATCCAATGCTTGTCAGTTAAGATAGGAAACGCGTGAGCTTCATGAACGATGTACTTCGTTTGAGCAGAAAAGTGACTGCCCTTACCTTAAACGAAGTCTTGCTTGTAGGAAGACTCAGAGCCTGGGATTTAACTCCATTTCTGAAGTGAAACACACAGCATTTTTCTCATCCATTGATCATACTCTGCTTTAGAACAAGAAGCACGCTCTTGCTTTCTAGAGTCTCTAAGACAGCAGGAAACGTGATTTTGCTGAGAATTAAAGAACGGTGTTTCCTACACATACGGACCATATCTAGTCCAACTCTGCTTCTTAAACTGATACAAAGCACTGGTCCTCTAACTTCCAATGCTTGTCTGTTAAGATGAGAAACGTGTGAGCTCCGTGAATGATGTAGTTCGTTTGAGCTGAAAAGTGACTGCCCTTACCTGAATCGAAATCTTGCTTGTAGGAAGACTCACAGCCTGGGTTTTAACTCTATTTCTGAAGTGAAACACACAGCAGTGTAATCATCCATTGATCACACTCTGCTTTAGAACAAAGCACACTCTTGCTTTCTAGAGTCTCTAATACAGCAGGAAATCTGAGTGTGCTCAGAAAAAAAGAACGGAGTTTCCTACACATACGGACCATATGTAGTCCAACTCTTCTTCTGAAACTGATACAGAGCACTGGTCCTCTAACATCCAATGCTTGTCAGTTAAGATGGGAAACGTGTGAGCTTCATGAACGATGTAGTTCGTTTGAGCAGAAAAGTGACTGCCCTTACCTTAAACGAAGTCTTGCTTGTAGGAAGACACAGAGTCTGGGATTTAACTCCATTTCTGAAGGGACACACACAGAATAGTTCTCATCCATGGATCACAATCTGCTTTAGAGCGAGAAGCATGCTCTTGCTTTCTAAAGTCTCTAAGACAGCAGGAAACGTGAGATCGCTGAGAACAAAAGAACGGTGTTTCCTACACATAACGACCATACCTAGTCCAACTCTGTTTCTGAAACTGACACAAAGCACTGGTCCTCTTACATCCAATGCTTGTCAGTTAAGATGAGAAACGTGTGAGCTTTGAGAATGATGTAGTTCCTTTGAACTGAAAAGTGACTGCCCTTACCTGTAACAAAGTCTTGCTTGTAGCAAGACACAGATCCTGGGATTTAACTCCATCTCTGAAGGGAAACACACAGCAGAGTTCTCATCCATGGATCACACTCTACTTTAGAGCGAGAAGCACGCTCTTGCTTTCTAGAGTCTCTAAGACAGCAGGAAACGTGAGTGTGCAGAGAACAAATGAATGGTGTTTCCTACACATACGGACATTATATAGTCCAACTCTGCTTCTGACACTGATACAAAGCACTGGTCCTCTAACATCCAATGCTTGTCTGTTAAGAAGAGAAATGTTTAGATCAGGGAACGATGTATTTCTTTTGAGCTGAAAAGTGACTGCCGTTACCTGAAACGAAGCCTTGCTTGTAGGAAGACGCAGAGATTGAGATTTAACTCCATTTATGAAGGGAAACACACAGTATAGTTCTCATCCATGGATCACACTCTGCTTTAGAGCGAGAAGCACGCTCTTGCTTTCTGGAGTCTCTAACACAGCAGGAAACGTGAGTGTGGTGAGAACAAAAGAACGGTGTTTCCTACACATACAGACCATATCTAGTCCAACTCTTCTTCTGAAACTGATACAAATCACTGGTCCTCTAACATCCAATGCTTGTCAGTTAAGATGGGAAACGCGTGAGCTTCATGAACGATGTAGTTCGTTTGAGCAGAAAAGTGACTGCCCTTACCTGAAACGAAGTCTTGCTTGTAGAAAGACACAGAGCCTGGGATTTAACTCCATTTCTGAATGGAAACACACAGCAGAGTTCTCATCCATGGATCACACTCTGCTTTAGAGCAAGAAGCATGCTCCTGCTTTCCGGAGTCTCTAAGACAGCAGGAAACGTGAGTGTGCTGAGAACAAAAGAACGGTGTTTCCTATACATACGGACCATACCTAATCAAAATCTGCTTCTGAAACTGATACAAAGCACTGGTCCTCTAACATCCTATGCTTGTCAGTTAAGATGAGAAACGTGTGAGCTTTGTGAATGATGTAGTTCCTTTGAACTGAAAAGTGACTGCCCTTACCTGAAACGAAGTCGTGCTTGTAGGAAGACACAGAGATTGAGATTTAACTCCATTTATGAAGGGAAACACACAGCATAGTTCTCATCCATGGATCACACTCTGCTTTAGAGCGAGTAGCACACTCTTGCTTTTAAGTCTCTAATATAGCAGGTAATTTGAGTGTGCCCAGAATAAAAGAACGGTGTTTCCAACACATACAGACCATATGTAGTCCAAATCTGCTTCTGAAACTGATACAAAGCACTGACCCTCTAACATTCAATGCTTGTCTGTTAAGATGAGAAAAGTGTGAGCTTCGTGAACGATGTAGTTCGTTTGAGCAGAAAAGTGACTGCCTTTACCTGAATCGAAGTCTTGCTTGTAGAAAGACTCAGAGCCTGGGATTTAACTCCTTTTCTGAAGTGAAACACACAGCAGTGTAATCATCCATTGATCACACTCTGCTTTAGAACAAGAAGCACGCTCTTGCTTTCTAGAGTCTCTAAGACAGCAGGAAACATGTGTGTGCTAAAAACAAAAGAACGGTGTTTCCTCACATACAGACCATACATAGTCCAAATCTGCTTCTGAAACTGATACAAAGCACTGACCCTCTAACATCCAATGCTTGTCAGTTAAGATGAGAAACGTGTGAGCTTCGTGAACGATGTAGTTCATTTGAGCAGAATAGTGACTGCCCGTACCTGAATCGAAGTCTTGCTTGTAGGAAAACTCAGACCCTGGCATTTAACTCCATTTCTGAAGTGAAACACAAAGCAGTGTAATCATCCATTGATCACACTCTGCTTTAGAACACGAAGCACGCTCTTGCTTTCTAGAGTCTCTAAGACAGAAGGAAACATGTGTGTGCTGAGAACAAAAGAACGGTGTTTCCTACACATACGGACCATATCTAGTTCAACTCTGCTTCTGAAACTGATACAAAGCACTGGTCCTCTAACATCCAATGCTTGTCTGTTAAGATTAGAAACGTGTGAGCTTTGAGAATGATGTAATTCCTTTGAACTGAAAAGTGACTGCCCTTACCTGTAACAAAGTCTTGCTTGTAGTAAGACACAGAGCCTGGGATTGAACTCCATTTCTGAAGGGAAACACACAGCATAGTTCTCATCCATGGATCACACTCTGCTTTAGAGCGAGAAGCACGCTCTTGCTTTCTAAAGTCTCTAAGACAGCAGGAAACGTGAGTGCGCTGAGAACAAAAGAACGGTGTTTCCTACACATACGGACCATATCTAGTCCAACTCTGTTTCTGAAACTGACACAAAGCACTGGTCCTCTAACATCCAATGCTTGTCTGTTAAGATTAGAAACGTGTGAGCTTTGAGAATGATGTAATTCCTTTGAACTGAAAAGTGACTGCCCTTACCTGTAACAAAGTCTTGCTTGTAGTAAGACACAGAGCCTGGGATTGAACTCCATTTCTGAAGGGAAACACACAGCATAGTTCTCATCCATGGATCACACTCTGCTTTAGAGCGAGAAGCACGCTCTTGCTTTCTAAAGTCTCTAAGACAGCAGGAAACGTGAGTGCGCTGAGAACAAAAGAACGGTGTTTCCTACACATACGGACCATATCTAGTCCAACTCTGTTTCTGAAACTGACACAAAGCACTGGTCCTCTAACATCCAATGCTTGTCAGTCAAGATGAGAAACGTGTGAGCTTTGAGAATAATGTAGTTCCTTTGAACTGAAAAGTGACTACTCTTACCTGTAACGAAGTCTTGCTTGTAGGAAGACTCAGAGCCTAGGATTTAACTCCATTTCTGAAGTGAAACACACAGCAGTGTTCTCATCCATTGATCATACTCTGCTTTAGAAGAAGAAGCACGATCTTGCTTTCTAGAGTCTCTAAGACAGCAGGGAACGTGAGTGTGGTGAGAACAAAAGAACGGTGTTTCCTACACATACGGACCATATCTAGTCCATCTCTGCTTCTTAAACTGATACAAAGCACTGGTCCTCTAACATCCAATGCTTGTCTGTTAAGAAGAGAATTGTGTGAGCTCAGTGAACGATGTAGTTCGTTTGAGCTGAAAAGTGACTGCCCTTACCTGAAACGAAGTCTTGCTTGTAGGAAGACACAGAAATTGAGATTTAACTCCATTTATGAAGGGAAACACACAGCATAGTTCTCATCCATGGATCACACTCTGCTTTAGAGCGAGAAGCACGCTCTTGCATTCTGTAGTCTCTAACACAGCATGAAACGTGAGTGTGCTGAGAACAAAAGAATGGTGTTTCCTACACATACGGACCATGTCTAGTCCAACTCTTCTTCTGAAACTGATACAAATCACTGGTCCTCTAACATCCAATGCTTGTCTGTTAAGATGGGAAACGTGTGAGCTTCATGAACGATGTAGTTTGTTTGAGCAGAAAAGTGACTGCCCTTACCTTAAACAAAGTCTTGTTTGTAGGAAGACTCAGAGCCTGGGATTTAGCTCCATTTCTGAAGTGAAACACACAGCAGTGTTCTCATCCTTTGATCATACTCTGCTTTAGCACAAGAAGCACGCTCTTGCTTTCTAGAGTCTCTAAGACAGCAGGAAACGTGATTTTGCTGAGAACAAAAGAACGGTGTTTCCTACACATACGGACCATATCTAGTCCAACTCTGCTTCTGAAACTGATACAAAGCAATGGTCTTCTAACATCCTTTGCTTGTCAGTTAAGATGAAAAACGTGTGAGATTTGTGAATGATGTAGTTCTTTTGAACTGAAAAGTGACTTCCCTTACCTGAAACGAAGTCTTGCTTGTAGTAAGACACAGAGCCTGGGATTTAACTCCATTTCTGAAAGGAAGGAAACACACAGCATTTTTCTCATCCATGGATCACACTCTGCTTTAGAGCGAGTAGCACACTCTTGCTTTTAAGTCTCTAATAAAGCAGGTAATTTGAGTGTGCCCAGAATAAAAGAACGGTGTTTCCAACACATACAGACCATATGTAGTCCAAATCTGCTTCTGAAACTGATACAAAGCACTGAACATCTAACATCCAATGCTTGTCAATTAAGATGGGAAACGTGTGAGCTTCATGAACGATGTAGATCGTTTGAGCAGAAAAGTGACTGCCCTTACCTTAAACGAAGTCTTGCTTGTAGGAAGACACAGAGTCTGGGATTTAAGTTCATTTCTGAAGTGAAACACACCAGTGTAATCATCCATTGATCACACTCTGCTTTAGAACAAGAAGCAAGTTCTTGCTTTCTAGAGTCTCTAAGACAGCAGGAAACGTGTGTGTGCTGAGAACAAAAGAATGGTGTTTCCTACACATACAGAACATATGTAGTCCAAATCTTCTTCTGAAACTGATACAAAGCACTGACCCTTCTAACATCCAATGCTTGCCAGTTAAGATGAGAAACGTGTGAGCTTCGTGAACGATGTAGTTCGTTTGAGCAGAAAAGTGACTGCCCTTACCTGAATCGAAGTCTTGCTTGTAGGAAGACTCAGAGCCTGGGATTTAACTCCATTTCTGAAGTGAAACACACAGCAGTGTTCTCATCCATGGATCACAGTCTGCTTTAGAACAAGAAGCACTCTCTTGCTTTCTAGAGTCTCTAAGACAGCAGGAAACGTGATTTTGCTGAGAACAAAAGAACTGTGTTTGCTACACGTACGGACCATATCTAGTCCAACTCTGCTTCTGAAACTGATACAAAGCACTGGTCCTCTAACATCCAATGCTTTTCTGTTAAGATGAGAAATGTGTGAGCTCCGTGAACGATGTAGTTCCTTTGAGCTGAAAAGTGACTGCCCTTACCTGAAACGAAGTTTTGCTTGTAGGAAGACACAGAGCCTGGGATTTAACTCCATTTCTGAAGGGAAACACACAGCATAGTTCTCATCCATGGATCACACTCTGCTTTAGAGCAAGAAGCATGCTCTTGCTTTCTAGAGTCTCTAAGACAGCAGGAAATGTGATTTTGCTGAGAACAAAAGAACGGAGTTTCCTACACATATGGACCATATGTAGCCCAACTCTGCTTCTGAAATTGATACAAAGCACTGGTCCTCTAACATCCAATGCTTGTCACTTAAGATGGGAAACGTGTGAGCTTCATGAACTATGTAGATCGTTTGAGCAGAAAAGTGACTGCCCTTACCTTAAACGAAGTCTTGCTTGTAGGAAGACACAGAGTCTGGGATTTAACTCCATTTCTGAAGGGAAACACACAGCATAGTTCTCATCCTTGGATCACACTCTGCTTTTAAGCCAGAAGCACGCTCTAGTTTTCTAGAGTCTCTAAGACAGCAAGAAACGTGAGTGCGCTGAGAACAAAAGAACGGTGTTTCCTACACATACGGACCATATCTAGTCCAACTCTTCTTCTGAAACTGATACAAATCACTGGTCCTCTAACATACAATCCTTGTCTGTTAAGATGGGAAACGTGTGAGCTTCATGAACCATGCAGTTTGTTTGAGCAGAAAAGTGACTGCCCTTACCTTAAACGAAGTCTTGTTTGTAGGAAGACTCAGAGCCTGGGATTTAGCTCCATTTCTGAAGTGAAACATACAGCAGTGTTCTCATCCATTGATCATACTCTGCTTTAGAACAAGAAGCACGCTCTTGCTTTCTAGAGTCTCTAAGACAGCAGGAAAGTGATTTTGCTGAGAACAAAAGAATGGTGTTTCGTACCAATATGGACCATATCTAGTCCAACTCTGCTTCTTAAACTGAAACAAAGCACTGGTCCTCTAACATCCAATGCTTGTCTGTTAAGATGAGAAACGTGTGAGCTCCGTGAACGATGTAGTTCCTTTGAGCTGAAAAGTGATTGCCCTTACCTGAAACTAAGTCTTGCTTGTAGGAAGACACAGAGCCTGGGATTTAACCCCATTTCTGAAGGGAAACACACAGCATAGTTCTCATCCATGGATCACACTCTGCTTTAGAGCGAGAAGCACGCTCTTGCTTTCTAAAGTCTCTATGACAGCAGGAAACGTGAGTGTGCTGAGAACAAAAGAACGGTGTTTCCTACACATACAGACCATATCTAGTCCAACTCTGCTTCTGAAACTGATACAAAGCACTGGTCCTCTAACATCCTATGCTTGTCAGTTAGGATGAAAAACATGTGAGCTTTGTGAATGATGTAGTTCTTTTGAACTGAAAAGTGACTTCCCTTACCTGAAACGAAGTCTTGCTTGTAGTAAGACACAGAGCCTGGGATTTTACTCCATTTCTGAAAGGAAACACACAGCATTTTTCTCATCCATGGATCACACTCTGCTTTAGAGCGAGATGCACACTCTTGCTTTTAAGTCTCTAATATAGCAGGTAATCTGAGTGTCCCCAGAACAAATGAACGGTGTTTCCAACACATACAGACCATATGTAGTCCAAATCTGCTTCTGAAACTGATACAAAGCACTGACCCTATAACATCCAATGCTTGTCAGTTAAGATGAGAAACGTGTGAGCTTCGTGAACGATGTAGTTCGTTTGAACAGAAAAGTGACTGCCTTTACCTGAATCGAAATCTTGCTTGTAGGAAGACTCAGAGCCTGGGATTTAACTCCATTTCTGAAGTGAAACTCACAGCAGTGTAATCATCCATTGATCACACTCTGCTTTAGAACAAGAAGCACACTCTTGCTTTCTAGAGTCTCTAAGACAGCAGGAAACGTGTGTGTGCTAAGAACAAAAGAACGGTGTTTCCTACACATACAGACCATACATAGTCCAAATCTGCTTCTGAAACTGATCCAAAGCACTGACCCTCTAACATCCAATGCTTGTCAGTTAAGATGAGAAACGTGTGAGCTTCGTGAACGATGTAGTTCGTTTGAGCAGAAAAGTGAATTCCTTTACCTGAATCGGAGTCTTGCTTGTAGGAAAACTCAGAGCCTGGCATTTAACTCCATTTCTGAAGTGAAACACAAAGCAGTGTAATCATCCATTGATCACACTCTGCTTTAGAACAAGAAGCACGCTCTTGCTTTCTAGAGTCTCTAAGACAGAAGGAAACATGTGTGTGCTGAGAACAAAAGAACAGTGTTTCCTACACATAAGGACCATATCTAGTTCAACTCTGCTTCTGAAACTGATACAAAGCACTGGTCCTCTAACATCCAATGCTTGTCTGTTAAGATGAAAAACGTGTGAGCTTTGAGAATGATGTACTTCCTTTGAACTGAAAAGTGACTGCCCTTACCTGTAACAAAGTCTTGCTTGTAGTAAGACACAGAGCCTGGGATTTAACTCCATTTCTGAATAGAAACACACAGCATACTTCTCATCCATGGATCACACTCTGCTTTAGAGCAAGAAGCATGCTCTTGCTTTCTAGAGTCTCTAATACATCAGGAAATCTGAGTGTGCCCAGAACAAAAGAATGGAGTTTCCTACACATACGGACCATATGTAGTCCAACTCCTCTTCTGAAACTGATACAAAGCACTGGTCCTCTAACATCCAATGCTTGTCAGTTAAGATGGGAAACGTGTGAGCTTCATGAACGATGTAGATCGTTTGAGCAGAAAAGTGACTGCCCTTACCTTAAACGAAGTCTTGCTTGTAGGAAGACACAGAGTCTGGGATTTAAGTTCATTTCTGAAGTGAAACACACCAGTGTAATCATCCATTGATCACACTCTGCTTTAGGACAAGAAGCAAGTTCTTGCTTTCTAGAGTCTCTAAGACAGCAGGAAACGTGTGTGTGCTGAGAACAAAAGAATGGTGTTTCCTACACATACAGAACATATGTAGTCCAAATCTGCTTCTGAAACTGATACAAAGCACTGACCCTTCTAACATCCAATGCTTGCCAGTTAAGATGAGAAACGTGTGAGCTTCGTGAACGATGTAGTTCGTTTGAGCAGAAAAGTGACTGCCCTTACCTGAATCGAAGTCTTGCTTGTAGGAAGACTCAGAGCCTGGGATTTAACTCCATTTCTGAAGTGAAACACACAGCAGTGTTCTCATCCATTGATCATACTCTGCTTTAGAAGAAGAAGCACGCTCTTGCTTTCTAGAGTCTCTAAGACAGCAGGGAACGAGAGTGTGCTGAGAACAAAAGAACGGTGTTTCCTACACATACGGACCATATCTAGTCCAACTCTGCTTCTTAAACTGATACAAAGCACTGGTCCTCTAACATCCAATGCTTGTCTGTTAAGGAGAGAATTGTGTGAGCTCAGTGAACGATGTAGTTCGTTTGAGCTGAAAAGTGACTGCCCTTACCTGAAACGAAGTATTGCTTGTAGGAAGACACAGAAATTGAGATTTAACTCCATTTATGAAGGGAAACACACAGCATAGTTATCATCCATGGATCACACTCTGCTTTAGAGCGAGAAGCACGCTCTTGCATTCTGTAGTCTCTAACACAGCAGGAAACGTGAGTGTGCTGAGAACAAAAGAATGGTGTTTCCTACACATACGGACCATGTCTAGTCCAACTCTTCTTCTGAAACTGATACAAATCACTGGTCCTCTAACATCCAATGCTTGTCTGTTAAGATTGGAAACGTGTGAGCTTCATGAACAATGTAGTTTGTTTGAGCAGAAAAGTGACTGCCCTTACCTTAAACGAAGTCTTGTTTGTAGGAAGACTCAGAGCCTGGGATTTAGCTCCATTTCTGAAGTGAAACACACAGCAGTGTTCTCATCCTTTGATCATACTCTGCTTTAGCACAAGAAGCACGCTCTTGCTTTCTAGAGTCTCTAAGACAGCAGGAAACGTGATTTTGCTGAGAACAAAAGAACGGTGTTTCCTACACATACGGACCATATCTAGTCCAACTCTGCTTCTGAAACTGATACAAAGCACTGGTCCTCTAACATCCAATGCTTGTCTGTTAAGATGAGAAACGTGTGAGCTTTGAGAATGATGTAATTCCTTTGAACTGAAAAGTGACTGCCCTTACCTGTAACAAAGTCTTGCTTGAAGTAAGACACAGAGCCTGGATTGAACTCCATTTCTGAAGGGAAACACACAGCATAGTTCTCATCCATGGATCACACTCTGCTTTAGAGCGAGAAGCACGCTCTTGCTTTCTAAAGTCTCTAAGACAGCAGGAAACGTGAGTGCGCTGAGAACAAAAGAACGGTGTTTCCTACACATACGGACCATATCTAGTCCAACTCTGTTTCTGAAACTGACACAAAGCACTGGTCCTCTAACATCCAATCCTTGTCAGTCAAGATGAGAAACGTGTGAGATTTGAGAATAATGTAGTTCCTTTGAACTGAAAAGTGACTACTCTTACCTGTAATGAAGTCTTGCTTGTAGGAAGACTCAGAGCCTAGGATTTAACTCCATTTCTGAAGTGAAACACACAGCAGTGTTCTCATCCATTGATCATACTCTGCTTTAGAAGAAGAAGCACGCTCTTGCTTTCTAGAGTCTCTAAGACGGCAGGGAACGTGAGTGTGCTGAGAACAAAAGAACGGTGTTTCCTACACATACGGACCATATCTAGTCCAACTCTGCTTCTTAAACTGATACAAAGCACTGGTCCTCTAACATCCAATGCTTGTCTGTTAAGAAGAGAATTGTGTGAGCTCAGTGAACGATGTAGTTCGTTTGAGCTGAAAAGTGACTGCCCTTACCTGAAACGAAGTCTTGCTTGTAGGAAGACACAGAAATTGAGATTTAACTCCATTTATGAAGGGAAACACACAGCATAGTTCTCATCCATGGATCACACTCTGCTTTAGAGCGAGAAGCACGCTCTTGCATTCTGTAGTCTCTAACACAGCAGGAAACGTGAGTGTGCTGAGAACAAAAGAATGGTGTTTCCTACACATACGGACCATGTCTAGTCCAACTCTTCTTCTGAAACTGATACAAATCACTGGTCCTCTAACATCCAATGCTTGTCTGTTAAGATGGGAAACGTGTGAGCTTCATGAACGATGTAGTTTGTTTGAGCAGAAAAGTGACTGCCCTTACCTTAAACGAAGTCTTGTTTGTAGGAAGACTCAGAGCCTGGGATTTAGCTCCATTTCTGAAGTGAAACACACAGCAGTGTTCTCATCCTTTGATCATACTCTGCTTTAGCACAAGAAGCACGCTCTTGCTTTCTAGAGTCTCTAAGACAGCAGGAAACGTGATTTTGCTGAGAACAAAAGAACGGTGTTTCCTACACATACGGACTATATCTAGTCCAACTCTGCTTCTGAAACTGATACAAAGCACTGGTCCTCTAACATCCTTTGCTTGTCAGTTAAGATGAAAAACGTGTGAGATTTGTGAATGATGTAGTTCTTTTGAACTGAAAAGTGACTTCCCTTACCTGAAACGAAGTCTTGCTTGTAGTAAGACACAGAGCCTGGGATTTAACTCCATTTCTGAAAGGAAACACACAGCATTTTTCTCATCCATGGATCACACTCTGCTTTAGAGCAAGTAGCACACTCTTGCTTTTAAGTCTCTAATATAGCAGGTAATTTGAGTGTGCCCAGAATAAAAGAACGGTGTTTCCAACACATACAGACCATATGTAGTCCAAATCTGCTTCTGAAACTGATACAAAGCACTGACCCTCTAACATCCAATGCTTGTCTGTTAAGATGAGAAAAGTGTGAGCTTCGTGAACGATGTAGTTCGTTTGAGCAGAAAAGTGACTGCCTTTACCTAAATCGAAGTCTTGCTTGTAGGAAGACTCAGAGCCTGGGATTTAACTCCTTTTCTGAAGTGAAACACACAGCAGTGTAATCATCCATTGATCACACTCTGCTTTAGGACAAGAAGCACGCTCTTGCTTTCTAGAGTCTCTAAGACAGCAGGAAACATGTGAGTGCTAAGAACAAAAGAACGGTGTTTCCTACACATACAGAACATACATAGTCCAAATCTGCTTCTGAAACTGATACAAAGCACTGACCCTCTAACATCCAATGCTTGTCAGTTAAGATGAAAAACGTGTGAGCTTCGTGAGCAATGTAGTTCGTTTGAGCAGAAAAGTGAATTCCCTTACCTGAATCGAAGTCTTGCTTGTAGGAAAACTCAGAGCCTGGCATTTAACTCCATTTCTGAAGTGAAACACAAAGCAGTGTAATCATCCATTGGTCACACTCTGCTTTAGAACAAGAAGCACGCTCTTGCTTTCTAGAGTCTCTAAGACAGAAGGAAACATGTGTGTGCTGAGAACAAAAGAACGGTGTTTCCTACACATACGGACCATATCTAGTTCAACTCTGGTTCTGAAACTGATACAAAGCACTGGTCCTCTAACATCCAATGCTTGTCTGTTAAGATGAAAAACGTGTGAGCTTTGAGAATGATGTACTTCCTTTGAACTGAAAAGTGACTGCCCTTACCTGTAACAAAGTCTTGCTTGTAGTAAGACACAGAGCGTGGAATTTAACTCCATTTCTGAATAGAAACACACAGCATACTTCTCATCCATGGATCACACTCTGCTTTAGAGCAAGAAGCATGCTCTTGCTTTCTAGAGTCTCTAATACATCAGGAAATCTGAGTGTGCCCAGAACAAAAGAATGGAGTTTCCTACACATACGGACCATATGTAGTCCATCTCCTCTTCTGAAACTGATACAAAGCACTGGTCCTCTAACATCCAATGCTTGTCAATTAAGATGGGAAACGTGTGAGCTTCATGAACGATGTAGATCGTTTGAGCAGAAAAGTGACTGCCCTTACCTTAAACGAAGTCTTGCTTGTAGGAAGACACAGAGTCTGGGATTTAAGTTCATTTCTGAAGTGAAACACACCAGTGTAATCATCCATTGATCACACTCTGCTTTAGAACAAGAAGCAAGTTCTTGCTTTCTAGAGTCTCTAAGACAGCAGGAAACGTGTGTGTGCTGAGAACAAAAGAATGGTGTTTCCTACACATACAGAACATATGTAGTCCAAATCTGCTTCTGAAACTGATACAAAGCACTGACCCTTCTAACATCCAATGCTTGCCAGTTAAGATGAGAAACGTGTGAGCTTCGTGAACGATGTAGTTCGTTTGAGCAGAAAAGTGACTGCCCTTACCTGAATCGAAGTCTTGCTTGTAGGAAGACTCAGAGCCTGGGATTTAACTCCATTTCTGAAGTGAAACACACAGCAGTGTTCTCATCCATGGATCACAGTCTGCTTTAGAACAAGAAGCACGCTCTAGCTTTCTAGAGTCTCTAAGACAGCAGGAAACGTGATTTTGCTGAGAACAAAAGAACTGTGTTTGCTACACGTACGGACCATATCTAGTCCAACTCTGCTTCTTAAACTGATACAAAGCACTGGTCCTCTAACATCCAATGCTTGTCTGTTAAGATGAGAAACGTGTGAGCTCCGTGAACGATGTAGTTCCTTTGAGCTGAAAAGTGACTGCCCTTTCCTGAAACGAAGTTTTGCTTGTAGGAAGACACAGAGCCTGGGATTTAACTCCATTTCTGAAGGGAAACATACAGCATAGTTCTCATCCATGGATCACACTCTGCTTTAGAGCAAGAAGCATGCTCTTGCTTTCTAGAGTCTCTAATACAGCAGGAAATCTGAGTGTGCCCAGAACAAAAGAACGGAGTTTCCTACACATATGGACCATATGTAGCCCAACTCTGCTTCTGAAATTGATACAAAGCACTGGTCCTCTAACATCCAATGCTTGTCACTTAAGATGGGAAACGTGTGAGCTTCATGAACTATGTAGATCGTTTGAGCAGAAAAGTGACTGCCCTTACCTTAAACGAAGTCTTGCTTGTAGGAAGACACAGAGTCTGGGATTTAACTCCATTTCTGAAGGGAAACACACAGCATAGTTCTCATCCTTGGATCACACTCTGCTTTTAAGCCAGAAGCACGCTCTTGTTTTCTAGAGTCTCTAAGACAGCAAGAAACGTGAGTGCGCTGAGAACAAAAGAACGGTGTTTCCTACACATACGGACCATATCTAGTCCAACTCTTCTTCTGAAACTGATACAAATCACTGGTCCTCTAACATCCAATCCTTGTCTATTAAGATGGGAAACGTGTGAGCTTCATGAACCATGTAGTTTGTTTGAGCAGAAAAGTGACTGCCCTTACCTTAAACGAAGTCTTGTTTGTAGGAAGACTCAGAGCCTGGGATTTAGCTCCATTCCTGAAGTGAAACACACAGCAGTGTTCTCATCCATTGATCATACTCTGCTTTAGAACAAGAAGCATGCTCTTGCTTTCTAGAGTCTCTAAGACAGCAGGAAACGTGATTTTGCTGAGAACAAAAGAACGGTGTTTCCTACCCATATGGACCATATCTATTCCAACACTGCTTCTTAAACTGATACAAAGCACTGGTCCTCTAACATCCAATGCTTGTCTGTTAAGATGAGAAACGTGTGAGCTCCGTGAACGATGTAGTTCGTTTGAGCAGATAAGTGACTGCCCTTAATTGAAACTAAGTCTTGCTTGTAGGAAGACACAGAGCCTGGGATTTAACCCCATTTCTGAAGGGAAACACACAGCATAGTTCTCATCCATGGATCACACTCTGCTTTAGAGCGAGAAGCACGCTCTTGCTTTCGAAAGTCTCTATGACAGCACCAAACGTGAGTGTGCTGAGAACAAAAGAACGGTGTTTCCTACACATACAGACCATATCTAGTCCAACTCTGCTTCTGAAACTGATACAAAGCACTGGTCCTCTAACATCCTATGCTTGTAAGTTAGGATGAAAAACATGTGAGCTTTGTGAATGATGTAGTTCTTTTGAACTGAAAAGTGACTTCCCTTACCTGAAATGAAATCTTGCTTGTAGTAAGACACAGAGCCTGGGATTTTACTCCATTTCTGAAAGGAAACACACAGCATTTTTCTCATCCATGGATCACACTCTGCTTTAGAGCGAGATGCACACTCTTGTTTTTAATTCTCTAATATAGCAGGTAATCTGAGTGTGCCCAGAACAAATGAACGGTGTTTCCAACACATACAGACCATATGTAGTCCAAATCTGCTTCTGAAACTGATACAAAGCACTGACCCTATAACATCCAATGCTTGTCAGTTAAGATGAGAAACGTGTGAGCTTCGTGAACGATGTAGTTCGTTTGAGCAGAAAAGTGACTGCCTTTACCTGAATCGAAATCTTGCTTGTAGGAAGACGCAGAGCCTGGGATTTAACTCCATTTCTGAAGTGAAACACACAGCAGTGTAATCATCCATTGATCACACTCTGCTTTAGAACAAGAAGCACGCTCTTGCTTTCTAGAGTCTCTAAGACAGCAGGAAACGTGTGTGTGCTAAGAACAAAAGAACGGTGTTTCCTACACATACAGACCATACATAGTCCAAATCTGCTTCTGAAACTGATACAAAGCACTGACCCTCTAACATCCAATGCTTGTCTGTTAAGATGAAAAACGTGTGAGCTTTGAGAATGATGTACTTCCTTTGAACTGAAAAGTGACTGCCCTTACCTGTAACAAAGTCTTGCTTGTAGTAAGACACAGAGCGTGGGATTTAACTCCATTTCTGAATAGAAACACACAGCATACTTCTCATCCATGGATCACACTCTGCTTTAGAGCAAGAAGCATGCTCTTGCTTTCTAGAGTCTCTAATACATCAGGAAATCTGAGTGTGCCCAGAACAAAAGAATGGAGTTTCCTACACATACGGACCATATGTAGTCCAACTCCTCTTCTGAAACTGATACAAAGCACTGGTCCTCTAACATCCAATGCTTGTCAGTTGAGATGGGAAACGTGTGAGCTTCATGAACGATGTAGATCGTTTGAGCAGATAAGTGACTGCCCTTACCTTAAACGAAGTCTTGCTTGTAGGAAGACACAGAGTCTGGGATTTAAGTTCATTTCTGAAGTGAAACACACCAGTGTAATCATCCATTGATCACACTCTGCTTTAGAACAAGAAGCAAGTTCTTGCTTTCTGGAGTCTCTAAGACAGCAGGAAACGTGTGTGTGCTGAGAACAAAAGAATGGTGTTTCCTACACATACAGAACATATGTAGTCCAAATCTGCTTCTGAAACTGATACAAAACACTGACCCTTCTAACATCCAATGCTTGCCAGTTAAGATGAGAAACGTGTGAGCTTCGTGAACGATGTAGTTCGTTTGAGCAGAAAAGTGACTGCCCTTACCTGAATCGAAGTCTTGCTTGTAGAAAGACTCAGAGCCTGGGATTTAACTCCATTTCTGAAGTGAAACACACAGCAGTGTTCTCATCCATGGATCACAGTCTGCTTTAGAACAAGAAGCACGCTCTTGCTTTCTAGAGTCTCTAAGACAGCAGGAAACGTGATTTTGCTGAGAACAAAAGAACTGTGTTTCCTACACGTACGGACCATATCTAGTCCAACTCTGCTTCTTAAACTGATACAAAGCACTGGTCCTCTAACATCCAATGCTTGTCTGTTAAGATGAGAAACGTGTGAGCTCCGTGAATGATGTAGTTCGTTTGAGCTGAAAAGTGACTGCCCTTACCTGAAACGAAGTTTTGCTTGTAGGAAGACACAGAGCCTGGGATTTAACTCCATTTCTGAAGGGAAACACACAGCATAGTTCTCATCCATGTATCACACTCTGCTTTAGAGCAAGAAGCATGCTCTTGCTTTCTAGAATCTCTAATACAGCAGGAAATCTGAGTGTGCCCAGAACAAAAGAACGGAGTTTCCTACACATATGGACCATATGTAGCCCAACTCTTCTTCTGAAATTGATACAAAGCACTGGTCCTCTAACATCCAATGCTTGTCACTTAAGATGGAAAACGTGTGAGCTTCATGAACTATGTAGATCGTTTGAGCAGAAAAGTGACTGCCCTTACCTTAAACCAAGTCTTGTTTGTAGGAAGACACAGGGTCTGGGATTTAACTCCATTTCTGAAGGGAAACACACAGCATAGTTCTCATCCTTGGATCACACTCTGCTTTTAAACCAGAAGCACGCTCTTGTTTTCTAGAGTCTCTAAGACAGCAAGAAACGTGAGTGCGCTGAGAACAAAAGAACAGTGTTTCCTACACATACGGACCATATCTAGTCCAACTCTTCTTCTGAAACTGATACAAATCACTGGTCCTCTAACATACAATGCTTGTCTGTTAAGGTGGGAAACGTGTGAGCTTCATGAACCATGTAGTTTGTTTGAGCAGAAAAGTGACTGCCCTTACCTTAAACGAAGTCTTGTTTGTAGGAAGACTCAGAGCCTGGGATTTAGCTCCATTTCTGAAGTGAAACACACAGCAGTGTTCTCATCCATTGATCATACTCTGCTTTAGAACAAGAAGCATGCTCTTGCTTTCTAGAGTCTCTAAGACAGCAGGAAACGTGATTTTCCTGAGAACAAAAGAACGGTGTTTCGTACCCATATGGACCATATCTAGTCCAACTCTGCTTCTTAAACTGATACAAATCACTGGTCCTCTAACATCCAATGCTTGTCTGTTAAGATGAGAAACGTGTGAGCTCCGTGAACGATGTAGTTCGTTTGAGCTGAAAAGTGACTGCCCTTACCTGAAACTAAGTCTTGCTTGTAGGAAGACACAGAGCCTGGGATTTAACCCCATTTCTGAAGGGAAACACACAGCATAGTTCTCATCCATGGATCACACTCTGCTTTAGAGCGAGAAGCACGCACTTGCTTTCTAAAGTCTATATGACAGCAGGAAACGTGAGTGTGCTGAGAACAAAAGAACGGTGTTTCCTACACATACAGACCATATCTAGTCCAACTCTGCTTCTGAAACTGATACAAAGCACTGGGCCTCTAACATCCTATGCTTGTAAGTTAGGATGAAAAACATGTGAGCTTTGTGAATGATGTAGTTCTTTTGAACTGAAAAGTGACTTCCCTTACCTGAAACAAAGTCTTGCTTGTAGTAAGACACAGAACCTGGGATTTTACTCCATTTCTGAAAGGAAACACACAGCATTTTTCTCATCCATGGATCACACTCTGCTTTAGAGCGAGATGCACACTCTTGCTTTTAAGTCTCTAATATAGCAGGTAATCTGAGTGTGCCCAGAACAAATGAACGGTGTTTCCAACACATACAGACCATATGTAGTCCAAATCTGCTTCTGAAACTGATACAAAGCACTGACCCCATAACATCCAATGCTTGTCAGTTAAGATGAGAAACGTGTGAGCTTCGTGAACGATGTAGTTCGTTTGAGCAGAAAAGTGACTGCCTTTACCAGAATCGAAATCTTGCTTGTAGGAAGACACAGAGCCTGGGATTTAACTCCATTTCTGAAGTGAAACACACAGCAGTGTAATCATCCATTGATCACACTCTGCTTTAGAACAAGAAGCACGCTCTTGCTTTCTAGAGTCTCTAAGACAGCAGGAAACGTGTGTGTGCTAAGAACAAAAGAACGGTGTTTCCTACACATACAGACCATACATAATCCAAATCTGCTTCTGAAACTGATACAAAGCACTGGTCCTCTAACATCCAATGCTTGTCTGTTAAGATGAAAAACGTGTGAGCTTTGAGAATGATGTACTTCCTTTGACTGAAAAGTGACTGCCCTTACCTGTAACAAAGTCTTGCTTGTAGTAAGACACAGAGCCTGGGATTTAACTCCATTTCTGAATAGAAACACACAGCATACTTCTCATCCATGGATCACACTCTGCTTTAGAGCAAGAAGCATGCTCTTGCTTTCTAGAGTCTCTAATACATCAGGAAATCTGAGTGTGCCCAGAACAAAAGAATGGAGTTTCCTACACATACGGACCATATGTAGTCCAACTCCTCTTCTGAAACTGATACAAAGCACTGGTCCTCTAACATCCAATGCTTGTCAGTTAAGATGGGAAACGTGTGAGCTTCATGAACGATGTAGATCGTTTGAGCAGAAAAGTGACTGCCCTTACCTTAAACGAAGTCTTGCTTGTAGGAAGACACAGAGTCTGGGATTTAAGTTCATTTCTGAAGTGAAACACACCAGTGTAATCATCCATTTATCACACTCTGCTTTAGAACAAGAAGCAAGTTCTTGCTTTCTGGATTCTCTAAGACAGCAGGAAACGTGTGTGTGCTGAGAACAAAAGAATGGTGTTTCCTACACATACAGAACATATGTAGACCAAATCTGCTTCTGAAACTGATACAAAGCACTGACCCTTCTAACATCCAATGCTTGCCAGTTAAGATGAGAAACGTGTGAGCTTCGTGAACGATGTAGTTCGTTTGAGCAGAAAAGTGACTGCCCTTACCTGAATCGAAGTCTTGCTTGTAGGAAGACTCAGAGCCTGGGATTTAACTCCATTTCTGAAGTGAAACACACAGCAGTGTTCTCATCCATGGATCACACTCTGCTTTAGAACAAGAAGCACGCTCTTGCTTTCTAGAGTCTCTAAGACAGCAGGAAACGTGATTTTGCTGAGAACAAAAGAACTGTGTTTCCTACACGTACGGACCATATCTAGTCCAACTCTGCTTCTTAAACTGATACAAAGCACTGGTCCTCTAACATCCAATGCTTGTCTGTTAAGATGAGAAACGTGTGAGCTCCGTGAACGATGTAGTTCGTTTGAGCTGAAAAGTGACTGCCCTTACCTGAAACGAAGTTTTGCTTGTAGGAAGACACAGAGCCTGGGATTTAACTCCATTTCTGAAGGGAAACACACAGCATAGTTCTCATCCTTGGATCACACTCTGCTTTTAAGCCAGAAGCACGCTCTTGTTTTCTAGAGTCTCTAAGACAGCAAGAAACGTGAGTGCGCTGAGAACAAAAGAACGGTGTTTCCTACACATACGGACCATATCTAGTCCAACTCTTCTTCTGAAACTGATACAAATCACTGGTCCTCTAACATCCAATCCTTGTCTGTTAAGATGGAAAACGTGTGTGCTTCATGAACCATGTAGTTTGTTTGAGCAGAAAAGTGACTGCCCTTACCTTAAACGAAGTCTTGTTTGTAGGAAGACTCAGAGCCTGGGATTTAGCTCCATTTCTGAAGTAAACACACAGCAGTGTTCTCATCCATTGATCATACTCTGCTTTAGAACAAGAAGCACGCTCTTGCTTTCTAGAGTCTCTAAGACAGCAGGAAACGTGATTTTGATGAGAACAAAAGAACGGTGTTTCCTACCCATATGGACCATATCTAGTCCAACTCTGCTTCTTAAACTGAAACAAAGCACTGGTCCTCTAACATCCAATGCTTGTCTGTTAAGATGAGAAACGTGTGAGCTCCGTGAACGATGTAGTTCGTTTGAGCTGAAAAGTGACTGCCCTTACCTGAAACTAAGTCTTGCTTGTAGGAAGACACAGAGCCTGGGATTTAACCCCATTTCTGAAGGGAAACACACAGCATAGTTCTCATCCATGGATCACACTCTGCTTTAGAGCGAGAAGCACGCTCTTGCTTTCTAGAGTCTCTAAGACAGCAGGAAACGTGAGTGTGCTGAGAAAAAAAAAACGGTGTTTCCTACACATACAGAGCATATCTAGTCCAACTCTGCTTCTGAAACTGATACAAAGCACTGGTCCTCTAACATCCTATGCTTGTCAGTTAGGATGAAAAACATGTGAGCTTTGTGAATGATGTAGTTCTTTTGAACTGAAAAGTGACTTCCCTTACCTGAAACGAAGTCTTGCTTGTAGTAAGACACAGAGCCTGGGATTTTACTCCATTTCTGAAAGGAAACACACAGCATTTTTCTCATCCATGGATCACACTCTGCTTTAGAGCGAGATGCACACTCTTGCTTTTAAGTCTCTAATATAGCAGGTAATCTGAGTGTGCCCAGAACAAATGAACGGTGTTTCCAACACATACAGACCATATGTAGTCCAAATCTGCTTCTGAAACTGATACAAAGCACTGACCCCATAACATCCAATGCTTGTCAGTTAAGATGAGAAACGTGTGAGCTTCGTGAACGATGTAGTTCGTTTGAGCAGAAAAGTGACTGCCTTTACCTGAATCGAAATCTTGCTTGTAGGAAGACTCAGAGCCTGGGATTTAACTCCATTTCTGAAGTGAAACACACAGCAGTGTAATCATCCATTGATCACACTCTGCTTTAGAACAAGAAGCACGCTCTTGCTTTCTAGAGTATCTAAGACAGCAGGAAACCTGTGTGTGCTAAGAACAAAGGAACGGTGTTTCCTACACATACAGACCATACATAGTCCAAATCTGCTTCTGAAACTGATACAAAGCACTGACCCTCTAACATCCAATGCTTGTCAGTTAAGATGAGAAACGTGTGAGCTTCGTGAACGATGTAGTTCGTTTGAGCAGAAAAGTGACTTCCCTTACCTGAATCGAAGTCTTGCTTGTAGGAAAACTCAGAGCCTGGCATTTAACTCCATTTCTGAAGTGAAACACAAAGCACGGTAATCATCCATTGATCACACTCTGCTTTAGAACAAGAAGCACGCTCTTGCTTTCTAGAGTCTCTAAGACAGAAGGAAACATGTGTGTGCTGAGAACAAAAGAACGGTGTTTCCTACACATACGGACCATATCTAGTTCAACTCTGCTTCTGAAACTGATACAAAGCACTGGTCCTCTAACATCCAATGCTTGTCTGTTAAGATGAAAAACGTGTGAGCTTTGAGAATGATGTACTTCCTTTGAACTGAAAAGTGACTGCCCTTACCTGTAACAAAGTCTTGCTTGTAGTAAGACACAGAGCCTGGTATTTAACTCCATTTCTGAATAGAAACACACAGCATACTTCTCATCCATGGATCACACTCTGCTTTAGAGCAAGAAGCATGCTCTTGCTTTCTAGAGTCTCTAATACAGCAGGAAATCTGAGTGTGCCCAGAACAAAAGAACAGAGTGTCCTACACATACGGACCATATCTAGTCCAACTCTTTTCTGAAACTGACACAAAGCACTGGTCCTCTAACATCCAATGCTTGTCAGTTAAGATGAGAAACGTGTGAGCTTTGAGAATAATGTAGTTCCTTTGAACTGCAAAGTGACTGCCCTTACCTGTAACGAAGTCTTGCTTTTAGGAAGATTCAGAGCCTGGGATTTAACTCCATTTCTGAAGTGAAACACACAGCAGTGTTCTCATCCATTGATCATACTCTGCTTTAGAAGAAGAATATGCTGTTGCTTTCTAGAGTCTCTAAGACAGCAGGAAACGTGAGTGTGCTGAGAACAAAAGAACGGTGTTTCCTACACATACGGACCATATCTAGTCCAACTCTGCTTCTGAAACTGATACAAAGCACTGGTCCTCTAACATCCAATGCTTGTCTGTTAAGAAGAGAAATGTGTGAGCTTCATGAACGATGTAGTTTGTTTGAGCAGAAAAGTGACTGCCCTTACCTTAAACGAAGTCTTGTTTGTAGGAAGACACAGAGATTGAGATTTAACTCCATTTATGATGGGAAACACACAGCATAGTTCTCATCCATGGATCACACTCTGCTTTAGAGCGAGAAGCACGCTCTTGCATTCTATAGTCTCTAACACAGCAGGAAACATGAGTGTGCTGAGAACAAAAGAATGGTGTTTCCTACACCTACGGACCATATCTAGTCCAACTCTGCTTCTGAAACTGATACAAAGCACTGGTCCTCTAACATCCTATGCTTGTCAGTTAAGATGAAAAACGTGTGAGATTTGTGAATGATGTAGTTCTTTTGAACTGAAAAGTGACTTCCCTTACCTGAAACGAAGTCTTGCTTGTAGTAAGACACAGAGCCTGGGATTTAACTCCATTTCTGAAAGGAAACACACAGCATTTTTCTCATCCATGGATCACACTCTGCTTTAGAGCGAGTAGCACACTCTTGCTTTTAAGTCTCTAATATAGCAGGTAATTTGAGTGTGCCCAGAATAAAAGAACGGTGTTTCCAAGACATACAGACCATATGTAGTCCAAATCTGCTTCTAAAACTGATACAAAGCACTGGTCCTCTAACATCCAATGCTTGTCAGTTAAGATGGGAAACGTGTGAGCTTCATGAACGATGTAGATCGTTTGAGCAGAAAAGTGACTGCCCTTACCTTAAACGAAGTCTTGCTTGTAGGAAGACACAGAGTCGGGGATTTAATTTCATTTCTGAAGTGAAACACACCAGTGTAATCATCCATTGATCACACTCTGCTTTAGAACAAGAAGCAAGTTCTTGCTTTCTGGAGTCTCTAAGACAGCAGGAAACGTGTGTGTGCTGAGAACAAAAGAATGGTGTTTCCTACACATACAGAACATATGTAGTCCAAATCTGCTTCTGAAACTGATACAAAGCACTGACCCTTCTAACATCCAATGCTTGCCAGTTAAGATGAGAAATGTGTGAGCTTCGTGAACGATGTAGTTCGTTTGAGCAGAAAAGTGACTGCCCTTACCTGAATCGAAGTCTTGCTTGTAGGAAGACTCAGAGCCTGGGATTTAACTCCATTTCTGAAGTGAAACACACAGCAGTGTTCTCATCCATGGATCACACTCTGCTTTAGAACAAGAAGCACGCTCTTGCTTTCTAGAGTCTCTAAGACAGCAGGAAACGTGATTTTGCTGAGAACAAAAGAACTGTGTTTCCTACACGTACGGACCATATCTAGTCCAACTCTGCTTCTTAAACTGATACAAAGCACTGGTCCTCTAACATCCAATGCTTGTCTGTTAAGATGAGAAACGTGTGAGCTCCGTGAACGATGTAGTTCGTTTGAGCTGAAAAGTGACTGCCCTTACCTGAAACGAAGTTTTGCTTGTAGGAAGACACAGAGCCTGGGATTTAACTCCATTTCTGAAGGGAAACACACAGCATAGTTCTCATCCATGGATCACACTCTGCTTTAGAGCAAGAAGCATGCTCTTGCTTTCTAGAGTCTCTAATACAGCAGGAAATCTGAGTGTGCCCAGAACAAAAGAACGGAGATTCCTACACATATGGACCATATGTAGCCCAACTCTTCTTCTGAAATTGATACAAAGCACTGGTCCTCTAACATCCAATGCTTGTCACTTAAGATGGGAAACGTGTGAGCTTCATGAACTATGTAGATCGTTTGAGCAGAAAAGTGACTGCCCTTACCTTAAACCAAGTCTTGCTTGTAGGAAGACACAGAGTCTGGGATTTAACTCCATTTCTGAAGGGAAACACACAGCATAGTTCTCATCCTTGGATCACCCTCTGCTTTTAAGCCAGAAGCACGCTCTTGTTTTCTAGAGTCTCTAAGACAGCAAGAAACGTGAGTGCGCTGAGAACAAAAGAACAGTGTTTCCTACACATACGGACCATATCTAGTCCAACTCTTCTTCTGAAACTGATACAAATCACTGGTCCTCTAACATCCAATGCTTGTCTGTTAAGATGGGAAACGTGTGAGCTTCATGAACCATGTAGTTTGTTTGAGCAGAAAAGTGACTGCCCTTACCTTAAACGAAGTCTTGTTTGTAGGAAGACTCAGAGCCTGGGATTTAGCTCCATTTCTGAAGTGAAACACACAGCAGTGTTCTCATCCATTGATCATACTCTGCTTTAGAACAAGAAGCATGCTCTTGCTTTCTAGAGTCTCTAAGACAGCAGGAAACGTGATTTTCCTGAGAACAAAAGAACGGTGTTTCGTACCCATATGGACCATATCTAGTCCAACACTGCTTCTTAAACTGATACAAAGCACTGGTCCTCTAACATCCAATGCTTGTCTGTTAAGATGAGAAACGTGTGAGCTCCGTGAACGATGTAGTTCGTTTGAGCTGAAAAGTGACTGCCCTTACCTGAAACTAAGTCTTGCTTGTAGGAAGACACAGAGCCTGGGATTTAACCCCATTTCTGAAGGGAAACACACAGCATAGTTCTCATCCATGGATCACACTCTGCTTTAGAGCGAGAAGCACGCACTTGCTTTCTAAAGTCTATATGACAGCAGGAAACGTGAGTGTGCTGAGAACAAAAGAACGGTGTTTCCTACACATACAGACCATATCTAGTCCAACTCTGCTTCTGAAACTGATACAAAGCACTGGTCCTCTAACATCCTATGCTTGTAAGTTAGGATGAAAAACATGTGAGCTTTGTGAATGATGTAGTTCTTTTGAACTGAAAAGTGACTTCCCTTACCTGAAACAAAGTCTTGCTTGTAGTAAGACACAGAACCTGGGATTTTACTCCATTTCTGAAAGGAAACACACAGCATTTTTCTCATCCATGGATCACACTCTGCTTTAGAGCGAGATGCACACTCTTGCTTTTAAGTCTCTAATATAGCAGGTAATCTGAGTGTGCCCAGAACAAATGAACGGTGTTTCCAACACATACAGACCATATGTAGTCCAAATCTGCTTCTGAAACTGATACAAAGCACTGACCCCATAACATCCAATGCTTGTCAGTTAAGATGAGAAACGTGTGAGCTTCGTGAACGATGTAGTTCGTTTGAGCAGAAAAGTGACTGCCTTTACCTGAATCGAAATCTTGCTTGTAGGAAGACACAGAGCCTGGGATTTAACTCCATTTCTGAAGTGAAACACACAGCAGTGTAATCATCCATTGATCACACTCTGCTTTAGAACAAGAAGCACGCTCTTGCTTTCTAGAGTCTCTAAGACAGCAGGAAACGTGTGTGTGCTAAGAACAAAAGAACGGTGTTTCCTACACATACAGACCATACATAATCCAAATCTGCTTCTGAAACTGATACAAAGCACTGGTCCTCTAACATCCAATGCTTGTCTGTTAAGATGAAAAACGTGTGAGCTTTGAGAATGATGTACTTCCTTTGACTGAAAAGTGACTGCCCTTACCTGTAACAAAGTCTTGCTTGTAGTAAGACACAGAGCCTGGGATTTAACTCCATTTCTGAATAGAAACACACAGCATACTTCTCATCCATGGATCACACTCTGCTTTAGAGCAAGAAGCATGCTCTTGCTTTCTAGAGTCTCTAATACATCAGGAAATCTGAGTGTGCCCAGAACAAAAGAATGGAGTTTCCTACACATACGGACCATATGTAGTCCAACTCCTCTTCTGAAACTGATACAAAGCACTGGTCCTCTAACATCCAATGCTTGTCAGTTAAGATGGGAAACGTGTGAGCTTCATGAACGATGTAGATCGTTTGAGCAGAAAAGTGACTGCCCTTACCTTAAACGAAGTCTTGCTTGTAGGAAGACACAGAGTCTGGGATTTAAGTTCATTTCTGAAGTGAAACACACCAGTGTAATCATCCATTGATCACACTCTGCTTTAGAACAAGAAGCAAGTTCTTGCTTTCTGGAGTCTCTAAGACAGCAGGAAACATGTGTGTGCTGAGAACAAAAGAATGGTGTTTCCTACACATACAGAACATATGTAGACCAAATCTGCTTCTGAAACTGATACAAAGCACTGACCCTTCTAACATCCAATGCTTGCCAGTTAAGATGAGAAACGTGTGAGCTTCGTGAACGATGTAGTTCGTTTGAGCAGAAAAGTGACTGCCCTTACCTGAATCGAAGTCTTGCTTGTAGGAAGACTCAGAGCCTGGGATTTAACTCCATTTCTGAAGTGAAACACACAGCAGTGTTCTCATCCATGGATCACACTCTGCTTTAGAACAAGAAGCACGCTCTTGCTTTCTAGAGTCTCTAAGACAGCAGGAAACGTGATTTTGCTGAGAACAAAAGAACTGTGTTTCCTACACGTACGGACCATATCTAGTCCAACTCTGCTTCTTAAACTGATACAAAGCACTGGTCCTCTAACATCCAATGCTTGTCTGTTAAGATGAGAAACGTGTGAGCTCCGTGAACGATGTAGTTCGTTTGAGCTGAAAAGTGACTGCCCTTACCTGAAACGAAGTTTTGCTTGTAGGAAGACACAGAGCCTGGGATTTAACTCCATTTCTGAAGGGAAACACACAGCATAGTTCTCATCCTTGGATCACACTCTGCTTTTAAGCCAGAAGCACGCTCTTGTTTTCTAGAGTCTCTAAGACAGCAAGAAACGTGAGTGCGCTGAGAACAAAAGAACGGTGTTTCCTACACATACGGACCATATCTAGTCCAACTCTTCTTCTGAAACTGATACAAATCACTGGTCCTCTAACATCCAATCCTTGTCTGTTAAGATGGGAAACGTGTGTGCTTCATGAACCATGTAGTTTGTTTGAGCAGAAAAGTGACTGCCCTTACCTTAAATGAAGTCTTGTTTGTAGGAAGACTCAGAGCCTGGGATTTAGCTCCATTTCTGAAGTAAACACACAGCAGTGTTCTCATCCATTGATCATACTCTGCTTTAGAACAAGAAGCACGCTCTTGCTTTCTAGAGTCTCTAAGACAGCAGGAAACGTGATTTTGCTGAGAACAAAAGAACGGTGTTTCGTACCCATATGGACCATATCTAGTCCAACTCTGCTTCTTAAACTGAAACAAAGCACTGGTCCTCTAACATCCAATGCTTGTCTGTTAAGATGAGAAACGTGTGAGCTCCGTGAACGATGTAGTTCGTTTGAGCTGAAAAGTGACTGCCCTTACCTGAAACTAAGTCTTGCTTGTAGGAAGACACAGAGCCTGGGATTTAACCCCATTTCTGAAGGGAAACACACAGCATAGTTCTCATCCATGGATCACACTCTGCTTTAGAGCGAGAAGCACGCTCTTGCTTTCTAGAGTCTCTAAGACAGCAGGAAACGTGAGTGTGCTGAGAAAAAAAAAACGGTGTTTCCTACACATACAGAGCATATCTAGTCCAACTCTGCTTCTGAAACTGATACAAAGCACTGGTCCTCTAACATCCTATGCTTGTCAGTTAGGATGAAAAACATGTGAGCTTTGTGAATGATGTAGTTCTTTTGAACTGAAAAGTGACTTCCCTTACCTGAAACGAAGTCTTGCTTGTAGTAAGACACAGAGCCTGGGATTTTACTCCATTTCTGAAAGGAAACACACAGCATTTTTCTCATCCATGGATCACACTCTGCTTTAGAGCGAGATGCACACTCTTGCTTTTAAGTCTCTAATATAGCAGGTAATCTGAGTGTGCCCAGAACAAATGAACGGTGTTTCCAACACATACAGACCATATGTAGTCCAAATCTGCTTCTGAAACTGATACAAAGCACTGACCCAATAACATCCAATGCTTGTCAGTTAAGATGAGAAACGTGTGAGCTTCTTGAACGATGTAGTTCGTTTGAGCAGAAAAGTGACTGCCTTTACCTGAATCGAAATCTTGCTTGTAGGAAGACTCAGAGCCTGGGATTTAACTCCATTTCTGAAGTGAAACACACAGCAGTGTAATCATCCATTGATCACACTCTGCTTTAGAACAAGAAGCACGCTCTTGCTTTCTAGAGTATCTAAGACAGCAGGAAACCTGTGTGTGCTAAGAACAAAGGAACGGTGTTTCCTACACATACAGACCATACATAGTCCAAATCTGCTTCTGAAACTGATACAAAGCACTGACCCTCTAACATCCAATGCTTGTCAGTTAAGATGAGAAACGTGTGAGCTTCGTGAACGATGTAGTTCGTTTGAGCAGAAAAGTGACTTCCCTTACCTGAATCGAAGTCTTGCTTGTAGGAAAACTCAGAGCCTGGCATTTAACTCCATTTCTGAAGTGAAACACAAAGCACGGTAATCATCCATTGATCACACTCTGCTTTAGAACAAGAAGCACGCTCTTGCTTTCTAGAGTCTCTAAGACAGAAGGAAACATGTGTGTGCTGAGAACAAAAGAACGGTGTTTCCTACACATACGGACCATATCTAGTTCAACTCTGCTTCTGAAACTGATACAAAGCACTGGTCCTCTAACATCCAATGCTTGTCTGTTAAGATGAAAAACGTGTGAGCTTTGAGAATGATGTACTTCCTTTGAACTGAAAAGTGACTGCCCTTACCTGTAACAAAGTCTTGCTTGTAGTAAGACACAGAGCCTGGTATTTAACTCCATTTCTGAATAGAAACACACAGCATACTTCTCATCCATGGATCACACTCTGCTTTAGAGCAAGAAGCATGCTCTTGCTTTCTAGAGTCTCTAATACAGCAGGAAATCTGAGTGTGCCCAGAACAAAAGAACAGAGTGTCCTACACATACGGACCATATCTAGTCCAACTCTTTTCTGAAACTGACACAAAGCACTGGTCCTCTAACATCCAATGCTTGTCAGTTAAGATGAGAAACGTGTGAGCTTTGAGAATAATGTAGTTCCTTTGAACTGCAAAGTGACTGCCCTTACCTGTAACGAAGTCTTGCTTTTAGGAAGATTCAGAGCCTGGGATTTAACTCCATTTCTGAAGTGAAACACACAGCAGTGTTCTCATCCATTGATCATACTCTGCTTTAGAAGAAGAATATGCTGTTGCTTTCTAGAGTCTCTAAGACAGCAGGAAACGTGAGTGTGCTGAGAACAAAAGAACGGTGTTTCCTACACATACGGACCATATCTAGTCCAACTCTGCTTCTGAAACTGATACAAAGCACTGGTCCTCTAACATCCAATGCTTGTCTGTTAAGAAGAGAAATGTGTGAGCTTCATGAACGATGTAGTTTGTTTGAGCAGAAAAGTGACTGCCCTTACCTTAAACGAAGTCTTGTTTGTAGGAAGACACAGAGATTGAGATTTAACTCCATTTATGATGGGAAACACACAGCATAGTTCTCATCCATGGATCACACTCTGCTTTAGAGCGAGAAGCACGCTCTTGCATTCTGTAGTCTCTAACACAGCAGGAAACATGAGTGTGCTGAGAACAAAAGAATGGTGTTTCCTACACCTACGGACCATATCTAGTCCAACTCTAGTTCTGAAACTGATACAAAGCACTGGTCCTCTAACATCCTATGCTTGTCAGTTAAGATGAAAAACGTGTGAGATTTGTGAATGATGTAGTTCTTTTGAACTGAAAAGTGACTTCCCTTACCTGAAACGAAGTCTTGCTTGTAGTAAGACACAGAGCCTGGGATTTAACTCCATTTCTGAAAGGAAACACACAGCATTTTTCTCATCCATGGATCACACTCTGCTTTAGAGCGAGTAGCACACTCTTGCTTTTAAGTCTCTAATATAGCAGGTAATTTGAGTGTGCCGAGAATAAAAGAACGGTGTTTCCAAGACATACAGACCATATGTAGTCCAAATCTGCTTCTGAAACTGATACAAAGCACTGGTCCTCTAACATCCAATGCTTGTCAGTTAAGATGGGAAACGTGTGAGCTTCATGAACGATGTAGATCGTTTGAGCAGAAAAGTGACTGCCCTTACCTTAAACGAAGTCTTGCTTGTAGGAAGACACAGAGTCGGGGATTTAATTTCATTTCTGAAGTGAAACACACCAGTGTAATCATCCATTGATCACACTCTGCTTTAGAACAAGAAGCAAGTTCTTGCTTTCTGGAGTCTCTAAGACAGCAGGAAACGTGTGTGTGCTGAGAACAAAAGAATGGTGTTTCCTACACATACAGAACATATGTAGTCCAAATCTGCTTCTGAAACTGATACAAAGCACTGACCCTTCTAACATCCAATGCTTGCCAGTTAAGATGAGAAACGTGTGAGCTTCGTGAACGATGTAGTTCGTTTGAGCAGAAAAGTGACTGCCCTTACCTGAATCGAAGTCTTGCTTGTAGGAAGACTCAGAGCCTGGGATTTAACTCCATTTCTGAAGTGAAACACACAGCAGTGTTCTCATCCATGGATCACACTCTGCTTTAGAACAAGAAGCACGCTCTTGCTTTCTAGAGTCTCTAAGACAGCAGGAAACGTGATTTTGCTGAGAACAAAAGAACTGTGTTTCCTACACGTACGGACCATATCTAGTCCAACTCTGCTTCTTAAACTGATACAAAGCACTGGTCCTCTAACATCCAATGCTTGTCTGTTAAGATGAGAAACGTGTGAGCTCCGTGAACGATGTAGTTCGTTTGAGCTGAAAAGTGACTGCCCTTACCTGAAACGAAGTTTTGCTTGTAGGAAGACACAGAGCCTGGGATTTAACTCCATTTCTGAAGGGAAACACACAGCATAGTTCTCATCCATGGATCACACTCTGCTTTAGAGCAAGAAGCATGCTCTTGCTTTCTAGAGTCTCTAATACAGCAGGAAATCTGAGTGTGCCCAGAACAAAAGAACGGAGATTCCTACACATATGGACCATATGTAGCCCAACTCTTCTTCTGAAATTGATACAAAGCACTGGTCCTCTAACATCCAATGCTTGTCACTTAAGATGGGAAACGTGTGAGCTTCATGAACTATGTAGATCGTTTGAGCAGAAAAGTGACTGCCCTTACCTTAAACCAAGTCTTGCTTGTAGGAAGACTCAGAGCCTGGGATTTAGCTCCATTTCTGAAGTGAAACACACAGCAGTGTTCTCATCCATTGATCATACTCTGCTTTAGAACAAGAAGCATGCTCTTGCTTTCTAGAGTCTCTAAGACAGCAGGAAACGTGATTTTGCTGAGAACAAAAGAACGGTGTTTCGTACCCATATGGACCATATCTAGTCCAACACTGCTTCTTAAACTGATACAAAGCACTGGTCCTCTAACATCCAATGCTTGTCTGTTAAGATGAGAAACGTGTGAGCTCCGTGAACGATGTAGTTCCTTTGAGCTGAAAAGTGACTGCCCTTACCTGAAACTAAGTCTTGCTTGTAGGAAGACACAGAGCCTGGGATTTAACCCCATTTCTGAAGGGAAACACACAGCATAGTTCTCATCCATGGATCACACTCTGCTTTAGAGCGAGAAGCACGCTCTTGCTTTCTAAAGTCTCTATGACACCAGGAAACGTGAGTGTGCTGAGAACAAAAGAACGGTGTTTCCTACACATACAGACCATATCTAGTCCAACTCTGCTTCTGAAACTGATACAAAGCACTGGTCCTCTAACATCCTATGCTTGTCAGTTAGGATGAAAAACATGTGAGCTTTGTGAATGATGTAGTTCTTTTGAACTGAAAAGTGACTTCCCTTACCTGAAACAAAGTCTTGCTTGTAGTAAGACACAGAACCTGGGATTTTACTCCAATTCTGAAAGGAAACACACAGCATTTTTCTCATCCATGGATCACACTCTGCTTTAGAGCAAGATGCACACTCTTGCTTTTAAGTCTCTAATATAGCAGGTAATCTGAGTGTGCCCAGAACAAATGAACGGTGTTTCCAAGACATATAGACCATATGTAGTCCAAATCTGCTTCTGAAACTGATACAAAGCACTGACCCCATAACATCCAATGCTTGTCAGTTAAGATGAGAAACGTGTGAGCTTCGTGAACGATGTAGTTCGTTTGAGCAGAAAAGTGACTGCCTTTACCTGAATCGAAATCTTGCTTGTAGGAAGACGCAGAGCTTGGGATTTAACTCCATTTCTGAAGTGAAACACAAAGCAGTGTAATCATCCATTGATCACACTCTGCTTTAGAACAAGAAGCACGCTCTTGCTTTCTAGAGTCTCTAAGAGAGAAGGAAACATGTGTGCGCTGAGAACAAAAGAACGGTGTTTCCTACACATACGGACCATATCTAGTTCAACTCTACTTCTGAAACTGATACAAAGCACTGGTCCTCTAACATCCAATGCTTGTCTGTTAAGATGAAAAACGTGTGAGCTTTGAGAATGATGTACTTCCTTTGAACTGAAAAGTGACTGCCCTTACCTGTAACAAAGTCTTGCTTGTAGTAAGACACAGAGCCTGGGATTTAACTCCATTTCTGAATAGAAACACACAGCATACTTCTCATCCATGGATCACACTCTGCTTTAGAGCAAGAAGCATGCTCTTGCTTTCTAGAGTCTCTAATACATCAGGAAATCTGAGTGTGCCCAGAACAAAAGAATGGAGTTTCCTACACATACGGACCATATGTAGTCCAACTCCTCTTCTGAAACTGATACAAAGCACTGGTCCTCTAACATCCAATGCTTGTCAGTTAAGATGGGAAACGTGTGAGCTTCATGAACGATGTAGTTCGTTTGAGCAGAAAAGTGACTGCCCTTACCTGAATCGAAGTCTTGCTTGTAGGAAGACTCAGAGCCTGGGATTTAACTCCATTTCTGAAGTGAAACACACAGCAGTGTTCTCATCCATGGATCACACTCTGCTTTAGAACAAGAAGCACGCTCTTGCTTTCTAGAGTCTCTAAGACAGCAGGAAACGTGATTTTGCTGAGAACAAAAGAACGGTGTTTCGTACCCATATGGACCATATCTAGTCCAACTCTGCTTCTTAAACTGAAACAAAGCACTGGTCCTCTAACATCCAATGCTTGTCTGTTAAGATGAGAAACGTGTGAGCTCCGTGAACGATGTAGTTCGTTTGAGCTGAAAAGTGACTGCCCTTACCTGAAACTAAGTCTTGCTTGTAGGAAGACACAGAGCCTGGGATTTAACCCCATTTCTGAAGGGAAACACACAGCATAGTTCTCATCCATGGATCACACTCTGCTTTAGAGCGAGAAGCACGCTCTTGCTTTCTAGAGTCTCTAAGACAGCAGGAAACGTGAGTGTGCTGAGAAAAAAAAAACGGTGTTTCCTACACATACAGACCATATCTAGTCCAACTCTGCTTCTGAAACTGATACAAAGCACTGGTCCTCTAACATCCTATGCTTGTCAGTTAGGATGAAAAACATGTGAGCTTTGTGAATGATGTAGTTCTTTTGAACTGAAAAGTGACTTCCCTTACCTGAAACGAAGTCTTGCTTGTAGTAAGACACAGAGCCTGGGATTTTACTCCATTTCTGAAAGGAAACACACAGCATTTTTCTCATCCATGGATCACACTCTGCTTTAGAGCGAGATGCACACTCTTGCTTTTAAGTCTCTAATATAGCAGGTAATCTGAGTGTGCCCAGAACAAATGAACGGTGTTTCCAACACATACAGACCATATGTAGTCCAAATCTGCTTCTGAAACTGATACAAAGCACTGACCCAATAACATCCAATGCTTGTCAGTTAAGATGAGAAACGTGTGAGCTTCGTGAACGATGTAGTTCGTTTGAGCAGAAAAGTGACTGCCTTTACCTGAATCGAAATCTTGCTTGTAGGAAGACTCAGAGCCTGGGATTTAACTCCATTTCTGAAGTGAAACACACAGCAGTGTAATCATCCATTGATCACACTCTGCTTTAGAACAAGAAGCATGCTCTTGCTTTCTAGAGTCTCTAAGACAGCAGGAAACGTGTGTGTGCTAAGAACAAAAGAACGGTATTTCCTACACATACAGACCATACATAGTCCAAATCTGCTTCTGAAACTGATACAAAGCACTGACCCTCTAACATCCAATGCTTGTCAGTTAAGATGAGAAACGTGTGAGCTTTGTGAACGATGTAGTTCGTTTGAGCAGAAAAGTGACTTCCCTTACCTGAATCGAAGTCTTGCTTGTAGGAAAACTCAGAGCCTGGCATTTAACTCCATTTCTGAAGTGAAACACAAAGCACGGTAATCATCCATTGATCACACTCTGCTTTAGAACAAGAAGCACGCTCTTGCTTTCTAGAGTCTCTAAGACAGAAGGAAACATGTGTGTGCTGAGAACAAAAGAACGGTGTTTCCTACACATACGGACCATATCTAGTTCAACTCTGCTTCTGAAACTGATACAAAGCACTGGTCCTCTAACATCCAATGCTTGTCTGTTAAGATGAAAAACGTGTGAGCTTTGAGAATGATGTACTTCCTTTGAACTGAAAAGTGACTGCCCTTACCTGTAACAAAGTCTTGCTTGTAGGAAGACACAGAGCCTGGGATTTAACCCCATTTCTGAATAGAAACACACAGCATACTTCTCATCCATGGATCACACTCTGCTTTAGAGCAAGAAGCATGCTCTTGCTTTCTAGAGTCTCTAATACAGCAGGAAATCTGAGTGTGCCCAGAACAAAAGAACAGAGTGTCCTACACATACGGACCATATCTAGTCCAACTCTTTTCTGAAACTGACACAAAGCACTGGTCCTCTAACATCCAATGCTTGTCAGTTAAGATGAGAAACGTGTGAGCTTTGAGAATAATGTAGTTCCTTTGAACTGCAAAGTGACTGCCCTTACCTGTAACGAAGTCTTGCTTTTAGGAAGATTCAGAGCCTGGGATTTAACTCCATTTCTGAAGTGAAACACACAGCAGTGTTCTCATCCATTGATCATACTCTGCTTTAGAAGAAGAATATGCTCTTGCTTTCTAGAGTCTCTAAGACAGCAGGAAACGTGAGTGTGCTGAGAACAAAAGAACGGTGTTTCCTACACATACGGACCATATCTAGTCCAACTCTGCTTCTGAAACTGATACAAAGCACTGGTCCTCTAACATCCAATGCTTGTCTGTTAAGAAGAGAAATGTGTGAGCTTCATGAACGATGTAGTTTGTTTGAGCAGAAAAGTGACTGCCCTTACCTTAAACGAAGTCTTGTTTGTAGGAAGACACAGAGATTGAGATTTAACTCCATTTATGATGGGAAACACACAGCATAGTTCTCATCCATGGATCACACTCTGCTTTAGAGCGAGAAGCACGCTCTTGCATTCTGTAGTCTCTAACACAGCAGGAAACATGAGTGTGCTGAGAACCAAAGAAATGTGTTTCCTACACCTACGGACCATATCTAGTCCAACTCTGCTTCTGAAACTGATACAAAGCACTGGTCCTCTAACATCCTATGCTTGTCAGTTAAGATGAAAAACGTGTGAGATTTGCGAATGATGTAGTTCTTTTGAACTGAAAAGTGACTTCCCTTACCTGAAACGAAGTCTTGCTTGTAGTAAGACACAGAGCCTGGGATTTAACTCCATTTCTGAAAGGAAACACACAGCATTTTTCTCATCCATGGATCACACTCTGCTTTAGAGCGAGTAGCACACTCTTGCTTTTAAGTCTCTAATATAGCAGGTAATTTGAGTGTGCCCAGAATAAAAGAACGGTGTTTCCAAGACATACAGACCATATGTAGTCCAAATCTGCTTCTGAAACTGATACAAAGCACTGGTCCTCTAACATCCAATGCTTGTCAGTTTTGATGGGAAACGTGTGAGCTTCATGAACGATGTAGATCGTTTGAGCAGAAAAGTGACTGCCCTTACCTTAAACGAAGTCTTGCTTGTAGGAAGACACAGAGTCGGGGATTTAAGTTCATTTCTGAAGTGAAACACACCAGTGTAATCATCCATTGATCACACTCTGCTTTAGAACAAGAAGCAAGTTCTTGCTTTCTGGAGTCTCTAAGACAGCAGGAAACGTGTGTGTGCTGAGAACAAAAGAATGGTGTTTCCTACACATACAGAACATATGTAGTCCAAATCTGCTTCTGAAACTGATACAAAGCACTGACCCTTCTAACATCCAATGCTTGCCAGTTAAGATGAGAAACGTGTGAGCTTCGTGAACGATGTAGTTCGTTTGAGCAGAAAAGAGACTGCCCTTACCTGAATCGAAGTCTTGCTTGTAGGAAGACTCAGAGCCTGGGATTTAACTCCATTTCTGAAGTGAAACACACAGCAGTGTTCTCATCCATGGATCACACTCTGCTTTAGAACAAGAAGCACGCTCTTGCTTTCTAGAGTCTCTAAGACAGCAGGAAACGTGATTTTGCTGAGAACAAAAGAACTGTGTTTCCTACACCTACGGACCATATCTAGTCCAACTCTGCTTCTTAAACTGATACAAAGCACTGGTCCTCTAACATCCAATGCTTGTCTGTTAAGATGAGAAACGTGTGAGCTCCGTGAACGATGTAGTTCGTTTGAGCTGAAAAGTGACTGCCCTTACCTGAAACTAAGTCTTGCTTGTAGGAAGACACAGAGCCTGGGATTTAACCCCATTTCTGAAGGGAAACACACAGCATAGTTCTCATCCATGGATCACACTCTGCTTTAGAGCGAGAAGCACGCTCTTGCTTTCTAAAGTCTCTATGACAGCAGGAAACGTGAGTGTGCTGAGAACAAAAGAACGGTGTTTCCTACACATACAGACCATATCTAGTCCAACTCTGCTTCTGAAACTGATACAAAGCACTGGTCCTCTAACATCCTATGCTTGTCAGTTAGGATGAAAAACATGTGAGCTTTGTGAATGATGTAGTTCTTTTGAACTGAGAAGTGACTTCCCTTACCTGAAACAAAGTCTTGCTTGTAGTAAGACACAGAACCTGGGATTTTACTCCATTTCTGAAAGGAAACACACAGCATTTTTCTCATACATGGATCACACTCTGCTTTAGAGCAAGATGCACACTCTTGCTTTTAAGTCTCTAATAAAGCAGGTAATCTGAGTGTGCCCAGAACAAATGAACGGTGTTTCCAACACATACAGACCATATGTAGTCCAAATCTGCTTCTGAAACTGATACAAAGCACTGACCCCATAACATCCAATGCTTGTCAGTTAAGATGAGAAACGTGTGAGCTTCGTGAACGATGTAGTTCGTTTGAGCAGAAAAGTGACTGCCTTTACCTGAATCGAAATCTTGCTTGTAGGAAGACGCAGAGCCTGGGATTTAACTCCATTTCTGAAGTGAAACACAAAGCAGTGTAATCATCCATTGATCACACTCTGCTTTAGAACAAGACGCACGCTCTTGCTTTCTAGAGTCTCTAAGAGAGAAGGAAACATGTGTGTGCTGAGAACAAAAGAACGGTGTTTCCTACACATACGGACCATATCTAGTTCAACTCTGCTTCTGAAACTGATACAAAGCACTGGTCCTCTAACATCCAATGCTTGTCTGTTAAGATGAAAAACGTGTGAGCTTTGAGAATGATGTACTTCCTTTGAACTGAAAAGTGACTGCCCTTACCTGTAACAAAGTCTTGCTTGTAGTAAGACACAGAGCCTGGGATTTAACTCCATTTCTGAATAGAAACACACAGCATACTTCTCATCCATGGATCACACTCTGCTTTAGAGCAAGAAGCATGCTCTTGCTTTCTAGAATCTCTAATACATCAGGAAATCTGAGTGTGCCCAGAACAAAAGAATGGAGTTTCCTACACATACGGACCATATGTAGTCCAACTCCTCTTCTGAAACTGATACAAAGCACTGGTCCTCTAACATCCAATGCTTGTCAGTTAAGATGGGAAACGTGTGAGCTTCATGAACGATGTAGATCGTTTGAGCAGAAAAGTGACTGCCCTTACCTTAAACGAAGTCTTGCTTGTAGGAAGACACAGAGTCGGGGATTTAAGTTCATTTCTGAAGTGAAACACACCAGTGTAATCATCCATTGATCACACTCTGCTTTAGAACAAGAAGCAAGTTCTTGCTTTCTGGAGTCTCTAAGACAGCAGGAAACGTGTGTGTGCTGAGAACAAAAGAATGGTGTTTCCTACACATACAGAACATATGTAGTCCAAATCTGCTTCTGAAACTGATACAAAGCACTGACCCTTCTAACATCCAATGCTTGCCAGTTAAGATGAGAAACGTGTGAGCTTCGTGAACGATGTAGTTCGTTTGAGCAGAAAAGTGACTGCCCTTACCTGAATCGAAGTCTTGCTTGTAGGAAGACTCAGAGCCTGGGATTTAACTCCATTTCTGAAGTGAAACACACAGCAGTGTTCTCATCCATGGATCACACTCTGCTTTAGAACAAGAAGCACGCTCTTGCTTTCTAGAGTCTCTAAGACAGCAGGAAACGTGATTTTGCTGAGAACAAAAGAACTGTGTTTCCTACATGTACGGACCATATCTAGTCCAACTCTGCTTCTTAAACTGATACAAAGCACTGGTCCTCTAACATCCAATGCTTGTCTGTTAAGATGAGAAACGTGTGAGCTCCGTGAACGATGTAGTTCGTTTGAGCTGAAAAGTGACTGCCCTTACCTGAAACGAAGTTTTGCTTGTAGGAAGACACAGAGCCTGGGATTTAACTCCATTTCTGAAGGGAAACACACAGCATAGTTCTCATCCATGGATCACACTCTGCTTTAGAGCAAGAAGCATGCTCTTGCTTTCTAGAGTCTCTAATACAGCAGGAAATCTGAGTGTGCCCAGAACAAAAGAACGGAGTTTCCTACACATATGGACCATACGTAGCCCAACTCTTCTTCTGAAATTGATACAAAGCACTGGTCCTCTAACATCCAATGCTTGTCACTTAAGATGGGAAACGTGTGAGCTTCATGAACTATGTAGATCGTTTGAGCAGAAAAGTGACTGCCCTTACCTTAAACCAAGTCTTGCTTGTAGGAAGACACAGAGTCTGGGATTTAACTCCATTTCTGAAGGGAAACACACAGCATAGTTCTCATCCTTGGATCACACTCTGCTTTTAAGCCAGAAGCACGCTCTTGTTTTCTAGAGTCTCTAAGACAGCAAGAAACGTGAGTGCGCTGAGAACAAAAGAACAGTGTTTCCTACACATATGGACCATATCTAGTCCAACTCTTCTTCTGAAACTGATACAAATCACTGGTCCTCTAACATCCAATGCTTGTCTGTTAAGATGGGAAACGTGTGAGCTTCATGAACCATGTAGTTTGTTTGAGCAGAAAAGTGACTGCCCTTACCTTAAACGAAGTCTTGTTTGTAGGAAGACTCAGAGCCTGGGATTTAGCTCCATTTCTGAAGTGGAACACACAGCAGTGTTCTCATCCATTGATCATACTCTGCTTTAGAACAAGAAGCATGCTCTTGCTTTCTAGAGTCTCTAAGACAGCAGGAAACGTGATTTTGCTGAGAACAAAAGAACGGTGTTTCCTACCCATATGGACCATATCTAGTCCAACACTGCTTCTTAAACTGATACAAAGCACTGGTCCTCTAACATCCAATGCTTGTCTGTTAAGATGAGAAACGTGTGAGCTCCGTGAACGATGTAGTTCGTTTGAGCTGAAAAGTGACTGCCCTTACCTGAAACTAAGTCTTGCTTGTAGGAAGACACAGAGCCTGGGATTTAACCCCATTTCTGAAGGGAAACACACAGCATAGTTCTCATCCATGGATCACACTCTGCTTTAGAGCGAGAAGCACGCTCTTGCTTTCTAAAGTCTCTATGACAGCAGGAAACGTGAGTGTGCTGAGAACAAAAGAACGGTGTTTCCTACACATACAGACCATATCTAGTCCAACTCTGCTTCTGAAACTGATACAAAGCACTGGTCCTCTAACATCCTATGCTTGTCAGTTAGGATGAAAAACATGTGAGCTTTGTGAATGATGTAGTTCTTTTGAACTGAAAAGTGACTTCCCTTACCTGAAACAAAGTCTTGCTTGTAGTAAGACACAGAACCTGGGATTTTACTCCATTTCTGAAAGGAAACACACAGCATTTTTCTCATACATGGATCACACTCTGCTTTAGAGCAAGATGCACACTCTTGCTTTTAAGTCTCTAATATAGCAGGTAATCTGAGTGTGCCCAGAACAAATGAACGGTGTTTCCAACACATACAGACCATATGTAGTCCAAATCTGCTTCTGAAACTGATACAAAGCACTGACCCCATAACATCCAATGCTTGTCAGTTAAGATGAGAAACGTGTGAGCTTCGTGAACGATGTAGTTCGTTTGAGCAGAAAAGTGACTGCCTTTACCTGAATCGAAATCTTGCTTGTAGGAAGACGCAGAGCCTGGGATTTAACTCCATTTCTGAAGTGAAACACAAAGCAGTGTAATCATCCATTGATCACACTCTGCTTTAGAACAAGAAGCACGCTCTTGCTTTCTAGAGTCTCTAAGAGAGAAGGAAACATGTGTGTGCTGAGAACAAAAGAATGGTGTTTCCTACACATACGGACCATATCTAGTTCAACTCTGCTTCTGAAACTGATACAAAGCACTGGTCCTCTAACATCCAATGCTTGTCTGTTAAGATGAAAAACGTGTGAGCTTTGAGAATGATGTACTTCCTTTGAACTGAAAAGTGACTGCCCTTACCTGTAACAAAGTCTTGCTTGTAGTAAGACACAGAGCCTGGGATTTAACTCCATTTCTGAATAGAAACACACAGCATACTTCTCATCCATGGATCACACTCTGCTTTAGAGCAAGAAGCATGCTCTTGCTTTCTAGAGTCTCTAATACATCAGGAAATCTGAGTGTGCCCAGAACAAAAGAATGGAGTTTCCTACACATACGAACCATATGTAGTCTAACTCCTCTTCTGAAACTGATACAAAGCACTGGTCCTCTAACATCCAATGCTTGTCAGTTAAGATGGGAAACGTGTGAGCTTCATGAACGATGTAGATCGTTTGAGCAGAAAAGTGACTGCCCTTACCTTAAACGAAGTCTTGCTTGTAGGAAGACACAGAGTCTGGGATTTAAGTTCATTTCTGAAGTGAAACACACCAGTGTAATCATCCATTGATCACACTCTGCTTTAGAACAAGAAGCAAGTTCTTGCTTTCTGGAGTCTCTAAGACAGCAGGAAACGTGTGTGTGCTGAGAACAAAAGAATGGTGTTTCCTACACATACAGAACATATGTAGTCCAAATCTGCTTCTGAAACTGATACAAAGCACTGACCTTTCTAACATCCAATGCTTGCCAGTTAAGATGAGAAACGTGTGAGCTTCGTGAACGATGTAGTTCGTTTGAGCAGAAAAGTGACTGCCCTTACCTGAATCGAAGTCTTGCTTGTAGGAAGACACAGAGCCTGGGATTTAACTCCATTTCTGAAGGGAAACACACAGCATAGTTCTCATCCTTGGATCACACTCTGCTTTTAAGCCAGAAGCACGCTCTTGTTTTCTAGAGTCTCTAAGACAGCAAGAAACGTGAGTGCGCTGAGAACAAAAGAACGGTGTTTCCTACACATACGGACCATATCTAGTCCAACTCTTCTTCTGAAACTGATACAAATCACTGGTCCTCTAACATCCAATCCTTGTCTGTTAAGATGGGAAACGTGTGTGCTTCATGAACCATGTAGTTTGTTTGAGCAGAAAAGTGACTGCCCTTACCTTAAACGAAGTCTTGCTTGTAGGAAGACTCAGAGCCTGGGATTTAGCTCCATTTCTGAAGTGAAACACACAGCAGTGTTCTCATCCATTGATCATACTCTGCTTTAGAACAAGAAGCACGCTCTTGCTTTCTAGAGTCTCTAAGAAAGCAGGAAACGTGATTTTGCTGAGAACAAAAGAACGGTGTTTCGTACCCATATGGACCATATCTAGTCCAACTCTGCTTCTTAAACTGAAACAAAGCACTGGTCCTCTAACATCCAATGCTTGTCTGTTAAGATGAGAAACGTGTGAGCTCCGTGAACGATGTAGTTCGTTTGAGCTGAAAAGTGACTGCCCTTACCTGAAACTAAGTCTTGCTTGTAGGAAGACACAGAGCCTGGGATTTAACCCCATTTCTGAAGGGAAACACACAGCATAGTTCTCATCCATGGATCAAACTCTGCTTTAGAGCGAGCAGCACGCTCTTGCTTTCTAGAGTCTCTAAGACAGCAGGAAACGTGAGTGTGCTGAGAAAAAAAAAACGGTGTTTCCTACACATACAGACCATATCTAGTCCAACTCTGCTTCTGAAACTGATACAAAGCACTGGTCCTCTAACATCCTATGCTTGTCAGTTAGGATGAAAAACATGTGAGGTTTGTGAATGATGTAGTTCTTTTGAACTGAAAAGTGACTTCCCTTACCTGAAACGAAGTCTTGCTTGTAGTAAGACACAGAGCCTGGGATTTTACTCCATTTCTGAAAGGAAACACACAGCATTTTTCTCATCAATGGATCACACTCTGCTTTAGAGCGAGATGCACACTCTTGCATTTAAGTCTCTAATATAGCAGGTAATCTGAGTGTGCCCAGAACAAATGAACGGTGTTTCCAACACATACAGACCATATGTAGTCCAAATCTGCTTCTGAAACTCATACAAAGCACTGACCCTATAACATCCAATGCTTGTCAGTTAAGATGAGAAACGTGTGAGCTTCGTGAACGATGTAGTTCGTTTGAGCAGAAAAGTGACTGCCTTTACCTGAATCGAAATCTTGCTTGTAGGAAGACTCAGAGCCTGGGATTTAACTCCATTTCTGAAGTGAAACACACAGCAGTGTAATCATCCATTGATCACACTCTGCTTTAGAACAAGAAGCACGCTCTTGCTTTCTAGAGTATCTAAGACAGCAGGAAACGTGTGTGTGCTAAGAACAAAAGAACGGTGTTTCCTACACATACAGACCATACATAGTCCAAATCTGCTTCTGAAACTGATACAAAGCACTGACCCTCTAACATCCAATGCTTGTCAGTTAAGATGAGAAACGTGTGAGCTTCGTGAACGATGTAGTTCGTTTGAGCAGAAAAGTGAATTCCCTTACCTGAATCGAAGTCTTGCTTGTAGGAAAACTCAGAGCCTGGTATTTAACTCCATTTCTGAAGTGAAACACAAAGCACGGTAATCATAAATTGATCACACTCTGCTTTAGAACAAGAAGCACTCTCTTGCTTTCTAGAGTCTCTAAGACAGAAGGAAACATGTGTGTGCTGAGAACAAAAGAACGGTGTTTCCTACACATACGGACCATATCTAGTTCAACTCTGCTTCTGAAACTGATACAAAGCACTGGTCCTCTAACATCCAATGCTTGTCTGTTAAGATGAAAAACGTGTGAGCTTTGAGAATGATGTACTTCCTTTGAACTGAAAAGTGACTGCCCTTACCTGTAACAAAGTCTTGCTTGTAGTAAGACACAGAGCCTGGTATTTAACTCCATTTCTGAATAGAAACACAGCATACTTCTCATCCATGGATCACACTCTGCTTTAGAGCAAGAAGCATGCTCTTGCTTTCTAGAGTCTCTAATACAGCACGAAATCTGAGTGTGCCCAGAACAAAAGAACAGAGTGTCCTACACATACGGACCATATCTAGTCCAACTCTTTTCTGAAACTGACACAAAGCACTGGTCCTCTAACATCCAATGCTTGTCAGTTAAGATGAGAAACGTGTGAGCTTTGAGAATAATGTAGTTCCTTTGAACTGCAAAGTGACTGCCCTTACCTGTAACGAAGTCTTGCTTTTAGGAAGATTCAGAGCCTGGGATTTAACTCCATTTCTGAAGTGAAACACACAGCAGTGTTCTCATCCATTGATCATACTCTGCTTTAGAAGAAGAATATGCTCTTGCTTTCTAGAGTCTCTAAGACAGCAGGAAACGTGAGTGTGCTGAGAACAAAAGAACGGTGTTTCCTACACATACGGACCATATCTAGTCCAACTCTGCTTCTGAAACTGATACAAAGCACTGGTCCTCTAACATCCAATGCTTGTCTGTTAAGAAGAGAAATGTGTGAGCTTCATGAACGATGTAGTTCGTTTGAGCAGAAAAGTGACTGCCCTTACCTTAAACGAAGTCTTGCTTGTAGGAAGACACAGAGTCTGGGATTAAACTCCATTTCTGAAGGGAAACACACAGCATAGTTCCCATCCATGGATCACACTCTGCTTTAGAGCCAGAAGCACGCTCGTGCTATCTAGAGTTCTAAGACAGCAAGAAACGTGAGTGCGCTGAGAACAAAAGAATGGTGTTTCCTAAATATACGGACCATATCTAGTCCAACTCTGTTTCTGAAACTAATACAAAGCACTGGTCCTCTAACATCCAATGTTTGTCTGTTAAGAAGAGAAAGGTGTGAGCTCCGTGAACGATGTAGTTCGTTTGAGCTGAAAAGTGACTGCCCTTACCTGAAACGAAGTCTTGCTTGAAGGAAGACACAGAGCCTGGGATTTAGCTCCATTTCTATAGGGAAACACACAGCATAGTTCTCATCCATGGATCACACTCTGCTTTAGAGCCAGAAGCACGCTCTTGCTTTCTAAAGTCTCTAAGACAGCAGGAAACGTGAGTGCGCTGAGAACAAAAGAACTGTGTTTCCTACACATACGGACCATATCTAGTCCAACTCTGCTTCTGAAACTGATACAAAGCACTGGTCCTCTAACATCCAATGCTTGTCTGTTAAGATGAGAAACGTGTGAGCTCAGTGAATGATGTAGTTCGTTTGAGCTGAAAAGTGACTGCCCTTACCTGAAAAGAAGTCTTGCTTGTAGGAAGACACAGAGCCTGGGATTTAACTCTATTTTTGAATGGAAACACACCGCATACTTATCCATGGATCACACTCTACTTTAGAGCAAGAAGCATGCTCTTCCTTTCTAGAGTCTCTAATACAGCAGGAAATCTGTGTGTGCAAAGAACAAACGAACGGAGTTTCCTACACATACGGACCATATGTAGTCCAACTCTTCTTCTGAAACTGATACAAAGCACTGGTCCTCTAACATCCAATGCTTGTCAGTTAAGATGAGAAACGTGTGAGCTCAGTGAATGATGTAGATCCTTTGAGCAGAAAAGTGACTGCCCTTACCTTAAACGAAGTCTTGCTTGTAGGAAGACACAGAGCCTGGGATTTAAGTCCATTTCTGAAGGCAAACACACAGCATAGTTCTTATCCATGGATCACACTCTGCTTTAGAGCGAGAAGCACGCTCTTGCTTTCTAAAGTGTCTAAGACAGCAGGAAACGTGACTGCACTGAGAACAAAAGAACTGTGTTTCCTACACATACGGACCATATCTAGTCCAACTCTGCTTCTGAAACTGATACAAAGCACTGGTCCTCTAACATCCAATGCTTGTCTGTTAAGATGAGAAACGTGTGAGCTCCGTGAATGATGTAGTTCTTTTGAGCTGAAAAGTGACTGCCCTTACCCGAAACGAATTCTTGCATGTAGGAAGACACAGAGCGTGGGATTTAACTCCATTTCTGAATGGAAACACACAGCATACTTCTCATCCATGGATCACACTCTGCTTTAGAGCAAGAAGCATGCTCTTGCTTTCTAGAGTCTCTAATACAGCAGGAAATCTGAGTGTGCCCCGAACAAAAGAACAGAGTTTCCTACACATACGGACCATATGTAGTCCAACTCTTCTTCTGAAACTGATACAAAGCACTGGTCCTCTAACATCCAATGCTTGTCAGTTAAGATGGGAAACGTGTGAGCTTCATGAACGATGTAGATCGTTTGAGCAGAAAAGTGACTGCCCTTACCTTAAACGAAGTCTTGCTTGTAGGAAGACACAGAGTCTGGGATTTAACTCCATTTCTCAAGGGAAACATACAGCATAGTTCTCATCCATGGATCACACTCTGCTTTAGAGCCAGAAGCACGCTTGCTTTCCTGAGTCTCTAAGACAGCAGGAAACGTGATGCGCTGAGAACAAAAGAACAGTGTTTCCTAAACATACGGACCATATCTAGTCCAACTCTGTTTCTGAAACTAATACAAAGCACTGGTCCTCTAACATCCAATGTTTGTCTGTTAAGATGAGAATCGTGTGAGCTCCGTGAACGATGTAGTTCGTTTGAGCTGAAAAGTGACAGCCCTTGCCTGAAACGAAGTCTTGCTTGTAGGAAGACACAGAGCCTGGGATTTAACTCCATTTCTGAAGGGAAACACACAGCATAGTTCTCATCCATGGATCACACTCTGCTTTAGAGCGAGAAGCACGCTCTTGCTTTCTAAAGTCTCTAAGACAGCAGGAAACGTGAGTGCGCTGAGAACAAAAGAACTGTGTTTCCTACACATACGGACCATCTAGTCCAACTCTGCTTCTGAAACTGATACAAAGCACTGGTCCTCTAACATCCAATGCTTGTCTGTTAAGATGAGAAACGTGTGAGCTCCGTGAACGATGTAGTTCGTTTGAGCTGAAAAGTAACTGCCCTTACCTGAAACGAAGTCTTGCTTGTAGGAAGACACAGAGCGTGGGATTTAACTCCATTTCTGAATGGAAACACACAGCGTACTTCTCATCCATGGATCACACTCTGCTTTAGAGCAAGAAGCATGCTCTTCCTTTCTAGAGTCTCTAATACAGCAGGAAATCTGAGTGTGCCCAGAACAAAAGAACGGAGTTTCCTACACATACGGACCATATGTAGTCCACCTCTTCTTCTGAAACTGATACAAAGCACTGGTCCTCTAACATCCAATGCTTGTCAGTTAAGATGGGAATCTTGTGAGCTTCATGAACTATGTAGATCGTTTGAGCAGAAAAGTGACTGCCCTTACCTTAAACGAAGTCTTGCTTGTAGGAAGACACAGAGTCTGGGATTTAATTCCATTTCTGAAGGGAAACATACAGCATAGTTCTCATCCATGGATCACACTCTGCTTTAGAGCCAGAAGCACGCTCTTGCTTTCTAGAGTCTCTAAGACAGCAGGAAACGTGATGCGCTGAGAACAAAAGAACGGTGTTTCCTAAACATATGGACCATATCTAGTCCAACTCTGTTTCTGAAACTAATACAAAGCACTGGTCCTCTAACATCCAATGTTTGTCTGTTAAGATGAGAAACGTGTGAGTTCCGGGAACGATGTAGTTCGTTTGAGCTGAAAAGTGACTGCCATTGCCTGAAACGAAGTCTTGCTTGTAGGAAGACACAGAGCCTGGGATTTAACTCCATTTCTGAAGGGAAACACACAGCATAGTTCTCATCCATGGATCACACTCTGCTTTAGAGCGAGAAGCACGCTCTTGCTTTCTAAAGTCTCTAAGACAGCAGGAAACGTGAGTGCGCTGAGAACAAAAGAAGTGTGTTTCCTACACATACGGACCATATCTAGTCCAACTCTACTTCTGAAACTGATACAAAGCACTGGTCCTCTAACATCCAATGCTTGTCTGTTAAGATGAGAAACGTGTGAGCTCCGTGAATGATGTAGTTCGTTTGAGCTGAAAAGTGACTGCCCTTACATGAAACGAATTCTTGCTTGTAGGAAGACACAGAGCCTGGGATTTAACTCCATTTCTGAATGGAAACACACAGCATACTTCTCATCCATGGATCACACTCTGCTTTAGAGCAAGAAGCATGCTCTTGCATTCTAGAGTCTCTAATACAGCAGGTAACCTGAGTGTGCCCAGACAAAACAACGGTGTTTCCTACACATACGGACCATAGTAGTCCAAATCTACTTCTGAAACTGATACAAAGCACTGACCCTTTTAACATCCAATGCTTGCCAGTTAAGATGAGAAACGTGTGAGCTTCGTGAACGATGTAGTTCGTTTGAGCAGAAAAGTGACTGACCTTACCTGAATCGAAGTCTTGCTTGTAGGAAGACTCAGAGCCTGGGATTTAACTCCATTTCTGAAGTGAAACACACAGCAGTGTTCTCATCCATTGATCACACTCTGCTTTAGAACAAGAAGCACGCTCTTGCTTTCTAGAGTCTCTAAGACAGCAGGAAACGTGATTGTGCTGAGAACAAAAGAACTGTGTTTCCTACACATACGGACCATATCTAGTCCAACTCTGCTTCTTAAACTGATACAAAGCACTGGTACTCTAACATCCAATGCTTGTCTGTTAAGATGAGAAACGTGTGAGCTCCGTGAACGATGTAGTTCGTTTGAGCTGAAAAGTGACTGCCATTACCTGAAACGAAGTCTTGCTTGTAGGAAGACACAGAGATTGAGATTTAACTCCATTTATGAAGGGAAACACACAGCATAGTTGTCATCCATGCATCACACTCTGCTTTAGAGCGAGAAGCACGCTCTTGCTCTCTGGAGTCTCTAACACAGCAGGAAACGTGAGTGTGCTGAGAACAAAAGAACGGTTTTTCCTACACATACGGACCATATGTATTCCAACTCTTCTTCTGAAACTGATACAAAGCACTGACCCTCTAACATCCAATGCTTGTCAGTTAAGATGAGAAATGTGTGAGCTTCGTGAACGATGTAGTTCGTTTGAGCAGAAAAGTGACTGCCCTTACCTGAATCGAAGTCTTGCTTGTAGGAAGACTCAGAGCCTGGGATTTAACTCCATTTCTGAAGTGAAACACACAGCAGTGTAATCATCCATTGATCACACTCTGCTTTAGAACAAGAAGCACGCTCTTGCTTTCTAGAGTCTCTAAGACAGCAGGAAACGTGTGTGTGCTGAGAACAAAAGAACGGTGTTTCCTACACATACAGAACATATGTAGTCCAAATCTGCTTCTGAAACTGATACAAAGCACTGACCCTTCTAACATCCAATGCTTGCCAGGTAAGATGAGAAACGTGTGAGCTTCGTGAACGATGTAGTTCGTTTGAGCAGAAAAGTGACTGCCCTTACCTGAATCGAAGTCTTGCTTGTAGGAAGACTCAGAGCCTGGGATTTAACTCGATTTCTGAAGTGAAACACACAGCAGTGTTCTCATCCATGGATCACACACTGCTTTAGAACAAGAAGCACGCTCTTGCTTTCTAGAGTCTCTAAGACAGCAGGAAACGTGATTTTGCTGAGAACAAAAGAACTGTGTTTCCTACACATACGGACCATCTCTAGTCCAACTCTGCTTCTTAAACTGATGGAAAGCACTGGTCCTCTAACATCCTATGCTTGTCAGTTAAGATGAGAAACGTGTGAGCTTTGTGAATGATGTAGTTCGTTTGAGCAGAAAAGTGACTGCCCTTACCTTAAACAAAGTCTTGCTTGTAGGAAGACTCAGAGTCTGGGATTTAACTCCATTTCTGAAGGGAAACACACAGCATAGTTCTCATCCATGGATCACACTCTGCTTTAGAACGAGAAGCACACTCTTGCTGTCTAAAGTCTCTAAGACAGCAGGAAACTTGAGTGTGCTGAGGACAAAAGAACGGTGTTTTCTACACATACGGACCATATCTAGTCCAACTCTGCTTCTGAAACTGATACAAAGCACTGGTCCTCTAACATCCTATGCTTGTCAGTTAAGATGAGAAACGTGTGAGCTTTGTGAATGATGTAGTTCCTTTGAACTGAAAAGTGACTGCCCTTACCTGAAACGAAGTCTTGCTTGTAGGAAGACACAGAGCGTGGGATTTAACTCCATTTCTGAATGGAAACACACAGCATACTTCTCATCCATGGATCACACTCTGCTTTAGAGCAAGAAGCATGCTCTTCCTTTCTAGAGTCTCTAATACAGCAGGAAATCTGAGTGTGCCCAGAACAAAACAACGGTGTTTCCTACACATACGGACCATATGTAGTCCACCTCTTCTTCTGAAACTGATACAAAGCACTGGTCCTCTAACATCCAATGCTTGTCAGTTAAGATGGGAAACGTGTGGGCTTCATGAACTATGTAGATCGTTTGAGCAGAAAAGTGACTGCCCTTACCTTAAACGAAGTCTTGCTTGTAGGAAGACACAGAGTTTGGGATTTAATTCCATTTCTGAAGGGAAACATACAGCATAGTTCTCATCCATGGATCACACTCTGCTTTAGAGCCAGAAGAACGCTCTTGCTTTCTAGAGTCTCTAAGACAGCAGGAAACGTGATGCGCTGAGAACAAAAGAACGGTGTTTCCTAAACATACGGACCATATCTAGTCCAACTCTGTTTCTGAAACTAATACAAAGCACTGGTCCTCTAACATCCAATGTTTGTCTGTTAAGATGAGAAACGTGTGAGTTCCGGGAACGATGTAGTTCGTTTGAACTGAAAAGTGACTGCCCTTGCCTGAAACGAAGTCTTGCTTGTAGGAAGACACAGAGCCTGGGATTTGACTCCATTTCTGAAGGGAAACACACAGCATAGTTCTCATCCATGGATCACACTCTGCTTTAGAGCGAGAAGCACGCTCTTGCTTTCTAAAGTCTCTAAGACAGCAGGAAACGTGAGTGCGCTGAGAACAAAAGAAGTGTGTTTCCTACACATACGGACCATATCTAGTCCAACTCTACTTCTGAAACTGATACAAAGCACTGGTCCTCTAACATCCAATGCTTGTCTGTTAAGATGAGAAACGTGTGAGCTCCGTGAATGATGTAGTTCGTTTGAGCTGAAAAGTGACTGCCCTTACATGAAACGAATTCTTGCTTGTAGGAAGACACAGAGCCTGGGATTTAACTCCATTTCTGAATGGAAACACACAGCATATTTCTCATCCATGGATCACACTCTGCTTTAGAGCAAGAAGCATGCTCTTGCATTCTAGAGTCTCTAATACAGCAGGTAACCTGAGTGTGCCCAGACAAAACAACGGTGTTTCCTACACATACGGACCATAGTAGTCCAAATCTACTTCTGAAACTGATACAAAGCACTGACCCTTTTAACATCCAATGCTTGCCAGTTAAGATGAGAAACGTGTGAGCTTCGTGAACGATGTAGTTCGTTTGAGCAGAAAAGTGACTGACCTTACCTGAATCGAAGTCTTGCTTGTAGGAAGACTCAGAGCCTGGGATTTAACTCCATTTCTGAAGTGAAACACACAGCAGTGTTCTCATCCATTGATCACACTCTGCTTTAGAACAAGAAGCACGCTCTTGCTTTCTAGAGTCTCTAAGACAGCAGGAAACGTGATTGTGCTGAGAACAAAAGAACTGTGTTTCCTACACATACGGACCATATCTAGTCCAACTCTGCTTCTTAAACTGATACAAAGCACTGGTACTCTAACATCCAATGCTTGTCTGTTAAGATGAGAAACGTGTGAGCTCCGTGAACGATGTAGTTCGTTTGAGCTGAAAAGTGACTGCCATTACCTGAAACGAAGTCTTGCTTGTAGGAAGACACAGAGATTGAGATTTAACTCCATTTATGAAGGGAAACACACAGCATAGTTGTCATCCATGGATCACACTCTGCTTTAGAGCGAGAAGCACGCTCTTGCTCTCTGGAGTCTCTAACACAGCAGGAAACGTGAGTGTGCTGAGAACAAAAGAACGGTTTTTCCTACACATACGGACCATATGTATTCCAACTCTTCTTCTGAAACTGATACAAAGCACTGACCCTCTAACATCCAATGCTTGTCAGTTAAGATGAGAAATGTGTGAGCTTCGTGAACGATGTAGTTCGTTTGAGCAGAAAAGTGACTGCCCTTACCTGAATCGAAGTCTTGCTTGTAGGAAGACTCAGAGCCTGGGATTTAACTCCATTTCTGAAGTGAAACACACAGCAGTGTAATCATCCATTGATCACACTCTGCTTTAGAACAAGAAGCACGCTCTTGCTTTCTAGAGTCTCTAAGACAGCAGGAAACGTGTGTGTGCTGAGAACAAAAGAACGGTGTTTCCTACACATACAGAACATATGTAGTCCAAATCTGCTTCTGAAACTGATACAAAGCACTGACCCTTCTAACATCCAATGCTTGCCAGGTAAGATGAGAAACGTGTGAGCTTCGTGAACGATGTAGTTCGTTTGAGCAGAAAAGTGACTGCCCTTACCTGAATCGAAGTCTTGCTTGTAGGAAGACTCAGAGCCTGGGATTTAACTCGATTTCTGAAGTGAAACACACAGCAGTGTTCTCATCCATGGATCACACACTGCTTTAGAACAAGAAGCACGCTCTTGCTTTCTAGAGTCTCTAAGACAGCAGGAAACGTGATTTTGCTGAGAACAAAAGAACTGTGTTTCCTACACATACGGACCATCTCTAGTCCAACTCTGCTTCTTAAACTGATGGAAAGCACTGGTCCTCTAACATCCTATGCTTGTCAGTTAAGATGAGAAACGTGTGAGCTTTGTGAATGATGTAGTTCGTTTGAGCAGAAAAGTGACTGCCCTTACCTTAAACAAAGTCTTGCTTGTAGGAAGACTCAGAGTCTGGGATTTAACTCCATTTCTGAAGGGAAACACACAGCATAGTTCTCATCCATGGATCACACTCTGCTTTAGAACGAGAAGCACACTCTTGCTGTCTAAAGTCTCTAAGACAGCAGGAAACTTGAGTGTGCTGAGGACAAAAGAACGGTGTTTTCTACACATACGGACCATATCTAGTCCAACTCTGCTTCTGAAACTGATACAAAGCACTGGTCCTCTAACATCCTATGCTTGTCAGTTAAGATGAGAAACGTGTGAGCTTTGTGAATGATGTAGTTCCTTTGAACTGAAAAGTGACTGCCCTTACCTGAAACGAAGTCTTGCTTGTAGGAAGACACAGAGCGTGGGATTTAACTCCATTTCTGAATGGAAACACACAGCATACTTCTCATCCATGGATCATACTCTGCTTTAGAGCAAGAAGCATGCTCTTCCTTTCTAGAGTCTCTAATACAGCAGGAAATCTGAGTGTGCCCAGAACAAAACAACGGTGTTTCCTACACATACGGACCATATGTAGTCCACCTCTTCTTCTGAAACTGATACAAAGCACTGGTCCTCTAACATCCAATGCTTGTCAGTTAAGATGGGAAACGTGTGGGCTTCATGAACTATGTAGATCGTTTGAGCAGAAAAGTGACTGCCCTTACCTTAAACGAAGTCTTGCTTGTAGGAAGACACAGAGTTTGGGATTTAATTCCATTTCTGAAGGGAAACATACAGCATAGTTCTCATCCATGGATCACACTCTGCTTTAGAGCCAGAAGAACGCTCTTGCTTTCTAGAGTCTCTAAGACAGCAGGAAACGTGATGCGCTGAGAACAAAAGAACGGTGTTTCCTAAACATACGGACCATATCTAGTCCAACTCTGTTTCTGAAACTAATACAAAGCACTGGTCCTCTAACATCCAATGTTTTTCTGTTAAGATGAGAAACGTGTGAGTTCCGGGAACGATGTAGTTCGTTTGAACTGAAAAGTGACTGCCCTTGCCTGAAACGAAGTCTTGCTTGTAGGAAGACACAGAGCCTGGGATTTGACTCCATTTCTGAAGGGAAACACACAGCATAGTTCTCATCCATGGATCACACTCTGCTTTAGAGCGAGAAGCACGCTCTTGCTTTCTAAAGTCTCTAAGACAGCAGGAAACGTGAATGCGCTGAGAACAAAGAAGTGTGTTTCCTACACATACGGACCATATCTAGTCCAACTCTACTTCTGAAACTGATACAAAGCACTGGTCCTCTAACATCCAGTGCTTGTCTGTTAAGATGAAAAACGTGTGAGCTCCGTGAATGATGTAGTTCGTTTGAGCTGAAAAGTGACTGCCCATACCTGAAACGAATTCTTGCTTGTAGGAAGACACAGAGCCTGGGATTTAACTCCATTTCTGAATGGAAACACACAGCGTACTTCTCATCCATGGATCACACTCTGCTTTAGAGCAAGAAGCATGCTCTTCCTTTCTAGAGTCTCTAATACAGCAGGAAATCTGAGTGTGCCCAGAACAAAAGAACGGAGTTTCCTACACATACGGACCATATGTAGTCCACCTCTTCTTCTGAAACTGATACAAAGCACTGGTCCTCTAACATCCAATGTTTGTCTGTTAAGATGAGAAACGTGTGAGTTCCGGGAACGATGTAGTTCGTTTGAGCTGAAAAGTGACTGCCCTTGCCTGAAACGAAGTCTTGCTTGTAGGAAGACACAGAGCCTGGGATTTAACTCCATTTCTGAAGGGAAACACACAGCATAGTTCTCATCCATGGATCACACTCTGCTTTAGAGCGAGAAGCACGCTCTTGCTTTCTAAAGTCTCTAAGACAGCAGGAAACGTGAGTGCGCTGAGAACAAAAGAAGCGTGTTTCCTACACATACGGACCATATCTAGTCCAACTCTACTTCTGAAACTGATACAAAGCACTGGTCCTCTAACATCCAATGCTTGTCTGTTAAGATGAGAAACGTGTGAGCTCCGTGAATGATGTAGTTCGTTTGAGCTGAAAAGTGACTGCCCTTACCTTAAACGAATTCTTGCTTGTAGGAAGACACAGAGCCTGGGATTTAACTCCATTTCTGAATGGAAACACACAGCAGTGTTCTCATCCATGGATCACACTCTGCTTTAGAGCAAGAAGCATGCTCTTGCATTCTAGAATCTCTAATACAGCAGGTAACCTGAGTGTGCCCAGACAAAACAACGGTGTTTCCTACACATACGGACCATAGTAGTCCAAATCTACTTCTGAAACTGATACAAAGCACTGACCCTTTTAACATCCAATGCTTGCCAGTTAAGATGAGAAACGTGTTAGCTTCGTGAACGATGTAGTTCGTTTGAGCAGAAAAGTGACTGCCCTTACCTGAATCGAAGTCTTGCTTGTAGGAAGACTCAGAGCCTGGGATTTAACTCCATTTCTGAAGTGAAACACACAGCAGTGTTCTCATCCATTGATCACACTCTGCTTTAGAACAAGAAGCACGCTCTTGCTTTCTAGAGTCTCTAAGACAGCAGGAAACGTGATTGTGCTGAGAACAAAAGAACTGTGTTTCCTACACATACGGACCATATCTAGTCCAACTCTGCTTCTTAAACTGATACAAAGCACTGGTCCTCTAACATCCAATGCTTGTCTGTTAAGATGAGAAACGTGTGAGCTCCGTGAACGATGTAGTTCGTTTGAGCTGAAAAGTGACTGCCGTTACCTGAAACGAAGTCTTGCTTGTAGGAAGACACAGAGATTGAGATTTAACTCCATTTATGAAGGGAAACACACAGCATAGTTGTCATCCATGGATCACACTCTGCTTTAGAGCGAGAAGCACGCTCTTGCTCTCTGGAGTCTCTAACACAGCAGGAAACGTGAGTGTGCTGAGAACAAAAGAACGGTTTTTCCTACACATACGGACCATATGTATTCCAACTCTTCTTCTGAAACTGATACAAAGCACTGACCCTCTAACATCCAATGCTTGTCAGTTAAGATGAGAAATGTGTGAGCTTCGTGAACGATGTAGTTCGTTTGAGCAGAAAAGTGACTGCCCTTACCTGAATCGAAGTCTTGCTTGTAGGAAGACTCAGAGCCTGGGATTTAACTCCATTTCTGAAGTGAAACACACAGCAGTGTAATCATCCATTGATCACACTCTGCTTTAGAACAAGAAGCACGCTCTTGCTTTCTAGAGTCTCTAAGACAGCAGGAAACGTGTGTGTGCTGAGAACAAAAGAACGGTGTTTCCTACACATACAGAACATATGTAGTCCAAATCTGCTTCTGAAACTGATACAAAGCACTGACCCTTCTAACATCCAATGCTTGCCACTTAAGATGAGAAACGTGTGAGTTTCGTGAACGATGTAGTTCGTTTGAGCAGAAAAGTGACTGCCCTTACCTGAATCGAAGTCTTGCTTGTAGGAAGACACAGAGCCTGGGATTTAACTCCATTTCTGAATGGAAACACACATCATACTTCTCATCCATGGATCACACTCTGCTTTAGAGCAAGAAGCATGCTCTTTCTTTCTAGAGTCTCTAATACAGCAGGAAATCTGAGTGTGCCCAGAACAAAAGAACGGAGTTTCCTACACATACGGACAATATGTAGTCCAAATCTGCTTCTGATACTGATACAAAGCACTGGTCCTCTAACATCCAATGCTTGTCTGTTAAGATGAGAAACGTGTGAGCTCCGTGAACGATGTAGTTCGTTTGAGTTGAAAAGTGACAGCCCTTACCTGAAACGAATTCTTGCTTGTAGGAAGACACAGAGCGTGGGATTTAACTCCATTTCTGAATGGAAACACACTGCATACTTCTGATGCATGGATCAAACTCTGCTTTAGAGCAAAAAGCATGCTCTTGCTTTCTAGAGTCTCTAAGACAGCAGGAAACTTGATTTTGCTGAGAACAAAAGAACTGTGTTTCCTACACATACGGACCATATCTAGTCCAACTCTGCTTCTTAAACTGATACAAAGCACTGGTCCTCTAACATCCAATGCTTGTCTGTTAAGATGAGAAACGTGTGAGCTCCGTGAACGATGTAGTTCGTTTGAGCAGAAAAGTGACTGCCCCTAACTGAAACGAAGTCTTGCTTGTAGGAAGACACAGAGCCTAGGGTTTAACTCCATTTCTGAATGGAAACACACAGCATACTTCTCATCCATGGATCACACTCTGCTTTAGAGCAAGAAGCATGCTCTTGCTTTCTAGAATCTCTAATACAGCAGGAAATCTGAGTGTGCCCAGAACAAAAGAACAGAGTTTCCTACACATACGGACCATATGTAGTCCAACTCTTCTTCTGAAACTGATACAAGCACTGGTCCTCTAACATCCAATGCTTGCCAGTTAAGATGAGAATCGTGTGAGCTTCTTGAACGATGTAGTTCCTTTGAGCAGAAAACTGACTGCCCTTACCTGAATCGAAGTCTTGCTTGTAGGAAGACTCAGAGCCTGGGATTTAACTCGATTTCTGAAGTGAAACACACAGCAGTGTTCTCATCCATGGATCACACACTGCTATAGAACAAGAAGCACGCTCTTGCTTTCTAGAGTCTCTAAGACAGCAGGAAACGTGATTTTGCTGAGAACAAAAGAACTGGGTTTCCTACACATATGGACCATATCTAGTCCAACTCTGCTTCTTAAACTGATAGAAAGCACTGGTCCTCTAACATCCTATGCTTGTCAGTTAAGATGAGAAACGTGTGAGCTTTGTGAATGATGTAGTTCGTTTGAGCAGAAAAGTGACTGCCCTTACCTTAAACGAAGTCTTGCTTGTAGGAAGACTCAGAATCTGGGATTTAACTCCATTTCTGAAGGGAAACACACAGCATAGTTCTCATCCATGGATCACACTCTGCTTTAGAACAAGAAGCACACTCTTGCTGTCTAAAGTCTCTAAGACAGCAGGAAACTTGAGTGTGCTGAGGACAAAAGAACGGTGTTTTCTACACATACGGACCATATCTAGTCCAACTCTGCTTCTGAAACTGATACAAAGCACTGGTCCTCTAACATCCTATGCTTGTCAGTTAAGATGAGAAACGTGTGAGCTTTGTGAATGATGTAGTTCCTTTGAACTGAAAAGTGACTGCCCTTACCTGAAACGAAGTCTTGTTTGTAGGAAGACACAGAGCCTGGATTTAGCTCCATTTCTGTAGGGAAACACACAGCATTTTTCTCATCCATGGATCACACTCTGCTTTAGAGCGAGAAGCACGCTCTTGCTTTTAGAGTCTCTAATATAGCAGGTAATGGGAGTGTGCCCAGAACAAAAGAACGGTGTTTCCTACACATACAAACCATATGTTGTCCAAATCTCCTTCTGAAACTGATACAAAGCACTGGTCCTCTAACATCCTATGCTTGTCAGTTAAGATGAGAAACGTGTGAGCTTTGTGAATGATGTAGTTCGTTTGAGCAGAAAAGTGACTGCCCTTACCTGAATCGAAGTCTTGCTTGTAGGAAGACTCAGAGCCTGGGATTTAACTCCATTTCTGAAGTGAAACACACAGCAGTGTAATCATCCATTGATCACACTCTGCTTTAGAACAAGAAGCACGCTCTTGCTTTCTAGAGTCTCTAAGAGAGCAGGAAACGTGTGTGTGCTGAGAACAAAAGAACGGTGTTTCCTCCACATACAGAACATATGTAGTCCAAATCTGCTTCTGAAACTGATACAAAGCACTGACCCTTCTAACATCCAATGCTTGCCAGTTAAGATGAGAAACGTGTGAGCTTCGTGAACGATGTAGTTCGTTTGAGCAGAAAAGTGACTGCACTTACCTGAATCGAAGTCTTGCTTGTAGGAAGACTCAGAGCCTGGGATTTAACTCCATTTCTGAAGTGAAACACAAAGCAGTGTTCTCATCCATGGATCACTCTCTGCTTTAGAACAAGAAGCACGCTCTTGCTTTCTAGAGTCTCTAAGACAGCAGGAAACGTGATTTTGCTGAGAACAAAAGAACTGTGTTTCCTACACATACGGACCATATCTAGTCCAACTCTGCTTCTTAAACTGATACAATGCACTGGTCCTCTAACATCCAATGCTTGTATGTTAAGATGAGAAACATGTGAGCTCCGTGAACGATGTTGTTCCTTTCAGCAGAAAAGTGACTGCCCTTACCTTAAAAGAAGTCTTGCTTGTAGTTAGACACAGAGTCTGGGATTTAACTCCATTTCTGAAGGGAAACACACAGCATAGTTCTCATCCATGGATCACACTCTGCTTTAGAGCCAGAAGCACGCTCTTGCTCTCTAGAGTCTCTAATACAGCAGGAAATCTGAGTGTGCCCAGAACAAAAGAACGGAGTTTCCTACACATACGGACAATATGTAGTCCAAATCTGCTTCTGATACTGATACAAAGCACTGGTCCTCTAACATCCAATGCTTGTCAGTTAAGATGGGAAACGTGTGAGCTTCATGAACAATGTAGATCGTTTGAGCAGAAAAGTGACTGCCCTTACCTTAAACGAAGTCTTGCTTGTAGGAAGACACAGAGTCTGGGATTTACCTCCATTTCTGAAGGGAAACACACAGCATAGTTCTCATCCATGGATCACACTCTGCTTTAGAGCGAGAAGCACACTCTTGCTTTCTAGAGTCTCTAAGACAGCAGGAAACGTGAGTGCGCTGAGAACAAAAGAACGGTGTTTCCTAAACATACGGACCATATCTAGTCCAACTCTGTTTCTGAAACTAATACAAAGCACTGGTCCTCTAACATCCAATGTTTGTCTGTTAAGATGAGAAACGTGTGAGCTTTGTGAATGATGTAGTTCCTTTGAACTGAAAAGTGACTGCCCTTACCTGAAACGAAGTCTTGCTTGTTGGAAGACACAGAGCCTGGGATTTAGCTCCATTTCTGAAGGGAAACACACAGCATTTTTCTCATCCATGGATCACACTCTGCTGTAGAGCGAGAAGCACGCTCTTGCTTTTAGAGTCTCTAATATAGCAGGAAATCTGAGTGTGACCAGAACAAAAGAACGGTGTTTCCTACACATACAGACCATATGTAGTCCAAATCTGCTTCTGAAACTGATACAAAGCACTGACCCTCTAACATCCAATGCTTGTCAGTTAAGATGAGAAACGTGTGAGCTTCGTGAACGATGTAGTTCGTTTGAGCAGAAAAGTGACTGCCCTTACCTGAATCGATGTCTTGCTTTTAGGAAGACTCAGAGCCTGGGATTTAACTCCATCTCTGAAGGGAAACACACAGCAGAGTTCTAATCCATGGATCACACTCTGCTTTAGAGCGAGAAGCACGCTCTTCCTTTCTAGAGTCTCTAATACAGCAGGTAATCTGAGTGTGCCCAGAACAAAAGAACGGTGTTTCCTACACATACAGACCATATGTAGTCCAAATCTGCTTCTGAAACTGATACAATACACTGGTCCTCTAACATCCAATGCTTGTCAGTTAAGATGAGAAACGTGTGATCGTCGTGAACGATGTAGTACGTTTGAGCAGAAAAGTGACTGCACTTACCTGAAACGAAGTCCTGCTTGTAGGAAGACTCAGAGCCTGGGATTTAACTCCATATCTGAAGTGAAACACACAGCAGTGTTCTCATTCATTGATCACACTCTGCTTTAGAACAAGAAGCACGCTCTTGCTTTCTAGTGTCTCTAAGACAGCAGGAAACGTGAGTGTGCTGAGAACAAAAGAACCGTGTTTCCTACACATACGGACCATATCTAGTCCAACACTCCTTCTTAAACTGATACAAAGCACTGGTCCTCTAACATCCAATGCTTGTCTGTTAAGATGAGAAACATGTGAGCTCCGTGAACGATGTAGTTCGTTTGAGCAGAAAAGTGACTGCCCCTAACTGAAACGAAGTCTTGCTTGTAGGAAGACACAGAGCCTGGGATTTAACTCCATTTCTGAATGGAAACACACAGCATACTTCTCATCCATGGATCACACTCTGCTTTAGAGCAAGAAGCATGCTCTTGCTTTCTAGAATCTCTAATACAGCAGGAAATCTGAGTGTGCCCAGAACAAAAGAACAGAGTTTCCTACACATACGGACCATATGTAGTCCAACTCTTCTTCTGAAACTGATACAAGCACTGGTCCTCTAACATCCAATGCTTGCCAGTTAAGATGAGAATCGTGTGAGCTTCTTGAACGATGTAGTTCCTTTGAGCAGAAAACTGACTGCCCTTACCTGAATCGAAGTCTTGCTTGTAGGAAGACTCAGAGCCTGGGATTTAACTCGATTTCTGAAGTGAAACACACAGCAGTGTTCTCATCCATGGATCACACACTGCTTTAGAACAAGAAGCACGCTCTTGCTTTCTAGAGTCTCTAAGACAGCAGGAAACGTGATTTTGCTGAGAACAAAAGAACTGGGTTTCCTACACATATGGACCATATCTAGTCCAACTCTGCTTCTTAAACTGATAGAAAGCACTGGTCCTCTAACATCCTATGCTTGTCAGTTAAGATGAGAAACGTGTGAGCTTTGTGAATGATGTAGTTCGTTTGAGCAGAAAAGTGACTGCCCTTACCTTAAACGAAGTCTTGCTTGTAGGAAGACTCAGAATCTGGGATTTAACTCCATTTCTGAAGGGAAACACACAGCATAGTTCTCATCCATGGATCACACTCTGCTTTAGAACAAGAAGCACACTCTTGCTGTCTAAAGTCTCTAAGACAGCAGGAAACTTGAGTGTGCTGAGGACAAAAGAACGGTGTTTTCTACACATACGGACCATATCTAGTCCAACTCTGCTTCTGAAACTGATACAAAGCACTGGTCCTCTAACATCCTATGCTTGTCAGTTAAGATGAGAAACGTGTGAGCTTTGTGAATGATGTAGTTCCTTTGAACTGAAAAGTGACTGCCCTTACCTGAAACGAAGTCTTGTTTGTAGGAAGACACAGAGCCTGGATTTAGCTCCATTTCTGTAGGGAAACACACAGCATTTTTCTCATCCATGGATCACACTCTGCTTTAGAGCGAGAAGCACGCTCTTGCTTTTAGAGTCTCTAATATAGCAGGTAATGGGAGTGTGCCCAGAACAAAAGAACGGTGTTTCCTACACATACAAACCATATGTTGTCCAAATCTCCTTCTGAAACTGATACAAAGCACTGGTCCTCTAACATCCTATGCTTGTCAGTTAAGATGAGAAACGTGTGAGCTTTGTGAATGATGTAGTTCGTTTGAGCAGAAAAGTGACTGCCCTTACCTGAATCGAAGTCTTGCTTGTAGGAAGACTCAGAGCCTGGGATTTAACTCCATTTCTGAAGTGAAACACACAGCAGTGTAATCATCCATTGATCACACTCTGCTTTAGAACAAGAAGCACGCTCTTGCTTTCTAGAGTCTCTAAGAGAGCAGGAAATGTGTGTGTGCTGAGAACAAAAGAACGGTGTTTCCTCCACATACAGAACATATGTAGTCCAAATCTGCTTCTGAAACTGATACAAAGCACTGACCCTTCTAACATCCAATGCTTGCCATTTAAGATGAGAAACGTGTGAGCTTCGTGAACGATGTAGTTCGTTTGAGCAGAAAAGTGACTGCCCTTACCTGAATCGAAGTCTTGCTTGTAGGAAGACTCAGAGCCTGGGATTTAACTCCATTTCTGAAGTGAAACACACAGCAGTGTTCTCATCCATGGATCACACTCTGCTTTAGAACAAGAAGCACGCTCTTGCTTTCTAGAGTCTCTAAGACAGCAGGAAACGTGATTTTGCTGAGAACAAAAGAACTGTGTTTCCTACACATACGGACCATATCTAGTCCAACTCTGCTTCTTAAACTGATACAATGCACTGGTCCTCTAACATCCAATGCTTGTATGTTAAGATGAGAAACATGTGAGCTCCGTGAACGATGTTGTTCCTTTGAGCAGAAAAGTGACTGCCCTTACCTTAAAAGAAGTCTTGCTTGTAGTTAGACACAGAGTCTGGGATTTAACTCCATTTCTGAAGGGAATCACACAGCATAGTTCTCATCCATGGATCACACTCTGCTTTAGAGCCAGAAGCACGCTCTTGCTCTCTAGAGTCTCTAATACAGCAGGAAATCTGAGTGTGCCCAGAACAAAAGAACGGAGTTTCCTACACATACGGACAATATGTAGTCCAAATCTGCTTCTGATACTGATACAAAGCACTGGTCCTCTAACATCCAATGCTTGTCAGTTAAGATGGGAAACGTGTGAGCTTCATGAACAATGTAGATCGTTTGAGCAGAAAAGTGACTGCCCTTACCTTAAACGAAGTCTTGCTTGTAGGAAGACACAGAGTCTGGGATTTACCTCCATTTCTGAAGGGAAACACACAGCATAGTTCTCATCCATGGATCACACTCTGCTTTAGAGCGAGAAGCACACTCTTGCTTTCTAGAGTCTCTAAGACAGCAGGAAACGTGAGTGCGCTGAGAACAAAAGAACGGTGTTTCCTAAACATACGGACCATATCTAGTCCAACTCTGTTTCTGAAACTAATACAAAGCACTGGTCCTCTAACATCCAATGTTTGTCTGTTAAGATGAGAAACGTGTGAGCTTTGTGAATGATGTAGTTCCTTTGAACTGAAAAGTGACTGCCCTTACCTGAAACGAAGTCTTGCTTGTTGGAAGACACAGAGCCTGGGATTTAGCTCCATTTCTGAAGGGAAACACACAGCATTTTTCTCATCCATGGATCACACTCTGCTGTAGAGCGACAAGCACACTCTTGCTTTTAGAGTCTCTAATATAGCAGGAAATCTGAGAGTGCCCAGAACAAAAGAACGGTGTTTCCTACACATACAGACCATATGTAGTCCAAATCTGCTTCTGAAACTGATACAAAGCACTGACCCTCTAACATCCAATGCTTGTCAGTTAAGATGAGAAACGTGTGAGCTTCGTGAACGATGTAGTTCGTTTGAGCAGAAAAGTGACTGCCCTTACCTGAATCGATGTCTTGCTTTTAGGAAGACTCAGAGCCTGGGATTTAACTCCATCTCTGAAGGGAAACACACAGCAGAGTTCTAATCCATGGATCACACTCTGCTTTAGAGCGAGAAGCACGCTCTTCCTTTCTAGAGTCTCTAATACAGCAGGTAATCTGAGTGTGCCCAGAACAAAAGAACGGTGTTTCCTACACATACAGACCATATGTAGTCCAAATCTGCTTCTGAAACTGATACAATACACTGGTCCTCTAACATCCAATGCTTGTCAGTTAAGATGAGAAACGTGTGATCGTCGTGAACGATGTAGTACGTTTGAGCAGAAAAGTGACTGCACTTACCTGAAACGAAGTCTTGCTTGTAGGAAGACTCAGAGCCTGGGATTTAACTCCATATCTGAAGTGAAACACACAGCAGTGTTCTCATTCATTGATCACACTCTGCTTTAGAACAAGAAGCACGCTCTTGCTTTCTAGTGTCTCTAAGACAGCAGGAAACGTGAGTGTGCTGAGAACAAAAGAACCGTGTTTCCTACACATACGGACCATATCTAGTCCAACACTCCTTCTTAAACTGATACAAAGCACTGGTCCTCTAACATCCAATGCTTGTCTGTTAAGATGAGAAACATGTGAGCTCCGTGAACGATGTAGTTCTTTTGAGCTGAAAAGTGACTTCCCTTACCTGAAACGAAGTCTTGCTTTTGGGAAGACACAGAGCCTGGGATTTAACTCCGTTTCTGATGGCAAACACACAGCATAGTTCTCATCCATGGATCACACTCTGCTTTAGAGCAAGAAGCACGCTCTTGCTTTCTAAAGTCTCTAAGTCAGCAGGAAACGTGAGTGCGCTGAGTACAAAAGAACAGTGTTTCCTAAACATACGGACCATATCTAGTCCAACTCTGTTTCTGAAACTAATACAAAGCACTGGTTCTCTAACATCCAATGCTTGTCTGTTTAGATGATGAACGTGTGAGCTCCGTGAACGATGTAGTTCTTTTGACCTGAAAAGTGACTGCCCTTACCTGAAACGAAGTCTTGCTTGTAGGAAGACTCAGAGTCTGGGATTTAACTCCATTTCTGAAGGGAAACACACAGCATAGTTCTCATCCATGGATCACACTCTGCTTTAGAGCGAGAAGTACACTCTTGCTGTCTAAAGTCTCTGAGACAGCAGGAAACTTGAGTGTGCTGAGAACAAAAGAACGGTGTTTTCTACACATACAGACCATATCTAGTCCAGCTCTGCTTCTGAAACTGATACAAAGCACTGGTCCTCTAACATCCTATACTTGTCAGTTAAGATGAGAAACGTGGGAGCTTTGTGAATGATGTAGTTCCTTTGAACTGAAAAGTGACTGCCCTTACCTGAAACGAAGTCTTGCTTGTAGGAAGACACAGAGCCTGGGATTTAGCTCCATTTCTGAAGGGAAACACACAGCATTTTTCTCATCCATGGATCACACTCTGCTTTAGAGCGAGAAGCACGCTCTTGCTTTTAGAGTCTCTAATATAGCAGGTAATCTGAGTGTGCCCAGAACAAAAGAACGGTGTCTCCTACACATACAGAACATATGTAGTCCAAATCTGCTTCTGAAACTGATACAAAGCACTGACCCTTCTAACATCCATTGCTTGCCAGTTAAGATGAGAAACGTGTGAGCTTCGTGAATGATGTAGTTCATTTGAGCAGAAAAGTGACTGCCCTTACCTGAATCGAAGTCTTGCTTGTAGGAAGACTCAGAGCCTGGGATTTAACTCCATATCTGAAGTGAAACACACAGCAGTGTTCTCATCCATGGATCACACTCTGCTTTAGAACAAGAAGCACGCTCTTGCTTTCTAGAGTCTCTAAGACAGCAGGAAACTTGATTTTGCTGAGAACAAAAGAACTGTGTTTCCTACACATACGGACCATATCTAGTCCAACTCTGCTTCTTAAAGTGATACAAAGCACTGGTCCTCTAACATCCAATGCTTGTCTGTTAAGATGAGAAACGTGTGAGCTCCGTGAACGATGTAGTTCGTTTGAGCAGAAAAGTGACTGCCCTTACCTGAAACGTAGTCTTGCTTGTAGGAAGACACAGAGCGTGGGATTTAACTCCATTACTGAATGGAAACACACAGCATACTTCTCATCCATGGATCACACTCTGCTTTAGAACAAGAAGCACGCTCTTGCTTTCTAGTGTCTCTAAGAGAGCAGGAAACGTGTATGTGCTGAGAACAAAAGAACGGAGTACCCTACACATACGGACAATATGTAGTCCAAATCTGCTTCTGATACTGATACAAAGCACTGACCCTTCTAACATCCAATGCTTGCCAGTTAAGATGAGAAACGTGTGAGCTTCGTGAATGATGTAGTTCGTTTGAGCAGAAAAGTGACTGCCCTTACCTGAATCGAAGTCTTGCTTGTAGGAAGACTCAGAGCCTGGGATTTAACTCCATTTCTGAAGTGAAACACACAGCAGTGTTCTCATCCATGGATCACACTCTGCTTTAGAACAAGAAGCACGCTCTTGCTTTCTAGATTCTCTAACACAGCAGGAAACTTGATTTTGCTGAGAACAAAAGTACTGAGTTTCGTACACATACGGACCATGTCTAGTCCAACTCTGCTTCTTTAACTGATACAAAGCACTGGTCCTCTAACATCCAATGCTTGTCTGTTAAGATGAGAAACGTGTGAGCTCCGTGAACGATGTAGTTCGTTTGAGCAGAAAAGTGACTGCCCATACCTTAAACGAAGTCTTGCTTGTAGGAAGACACAGAGTCTGGGATTTATCTCCATTTCTGAAGTGAAACACACAGCATAGTCCTCATCCATGGATCACACTCTGCTTTAGAACGAGAAGCACAGTCTTGCTGTCTAAAGTCTCTAAGACAGCAGGAAACTTGAGTGTGCTGAGAACAAAAGAATGGTGTTTTCTACACATACGGACCATATCTAGTCCAGCTCTGCTTCTGAAACTGATACAAAGCACTGGTCCTCTAACATCCTATGCTTGTCAGTTAAGATGAGAAACGTGGGAGCTTTGTGAATGATGTAGTTCCTTTGAACTGAAAAGTGACTGCCCTTACCTGAAACGAAGTCTTGCTTGTAGGAAGACACAGAGCCTGGGATTTAGCTCCATTTCTGAAGGGAAACACACAGCATTTTTCTCATCCATGGATCACACTCTGCTTTAGAGCGAGAGGCACGCTCTTGCTTTTAGAGTCTCTAATATAGCAGGTAATCTGAGTGTGCCCAGAACAAAAGAACGGTGTTTCCTACACATACAGAACATATGTAGTCCAAATCTGCTTCTGAAACTGATACAAAGCACTGACCCTCTAACATCCAATGCTTGTCAGTTAAGATGAGAAACGTGTGAGCTTTGTGAACGATGTAGTTCGTTTGAGCAGAAAAGTGACTGCCCTTACCTGAATCGAAGTCTTGCTTGTAGGAAGACTCAGAGCCTGGGATTTAACTACATTTCTGAAGTGAAACACACAGCAGTGTAATCATCCATTGATCACACTCTGCTTTAGAACAAGAAGCACGCTCTTGCTTTCTAGTGTCTCTAAGAGAGCAGGAAACGTGTGTGTGCTGAGAACAAAAGAACGGTGTTTCCTACAAATACAGAACATATGTAGTCCAAATCTGCTTCTGAAACTGATACAAAGCACTGACCCTTCTAACATCCTATGCTTGCCAGTTAAGATGAGAAACGTGTGAGCTTTGTGAACGATGTAGTTCGTTTGAGCAGAAAAGTGATTGCCCTTACCTGAATCGAAGTCTTGCTTGTAGGAAGACTCAGAGCCTGGATTTTAACTCCATTTCTGAAGGGAAACACACAGCAGTGTTCTCATCCATGGATCACACTCTGCTTTAGAACAAGAAGCACGCTCTTGCTTTCTAGAGTCTCTAAGACAGCAGGAAACTTGATTTTGCTGAGAACAAAAGAACTGTGTTTCCTACACATACGGACCATATCTAGTCCAACTCTGCTTCTTAAACTGATACAAAGCACTGGTCCTCTAACATCCAATGCTTGTCTGTTAAGATGAGAAACGTGTGAGCTCCGTGAACGATGTAGTTCGTTTGAGCAGAATAGTGACTGCCCTTACCTGAAACGAAGTCTTGCTTGTAGGAAGACACAGAGCGTGGGATTTAACTCCATTTCTGAATGGAAACACACAGCATACTTCTCTTCCATGGATCACACTCTGCTTTAGAGCAAGAAGCATGCACGTGCTTTCTAGAGTCTCTAATACAGCAGGAAATCTGAGAGTGCCCAGAACAAAAGAACGGAGTTTCATACACATACGGACCATATGTAGTCCAACTCTTCTTCTGAAACTGATACAAAGCACTGGTCCTCTAACATCCAATGCTTGTCAGTTAAGATGGGAAATGTGTGAGCTTCATGAACGATGTAGTTCGTTTGAGCAGAATAGTGACTGCCATTACCTGAAACGAAGTCTTGCTTGTAGGAAGACACAGAGCGTGGGATTTAACTCCATTTCTGAATGGAAACACACAGCATACTTCTCATCCATGGATCACACTCTGCTTTAGAGCAAGAAGCATGCACGTGCTTTCTAGAGTCTCTAATACAGCAGGAAATCTGAGTGTGCCCAGAACAAAATACGGAGTTTCGTACACATACGGACCATATGTAGTCCAACTCTTCTTCTGAAACTGATACAAAGCACTGGTGCTCTAACATCCAATGATTGTCAGTTAAGATGGGAAATGTGTGAGCTTCATGAACGATGTAGTTCGTTTGAGCAGAATAGTGACTGCCCTTACCTGAAACGAAGTCTTGCTTGTAGGAAGACACAGAGCGTGGGATTTAACTCCATTTCTGAATGGAAACACACAGCATACTTCTCATCCATGGATCACACTCTGCTTTAGAGCAAGAAGCATGCACGTGCTTTCTAGAATCTCTAATACAGCAGGAAATCTGAGTGTGCCCAGAACAAAAGAACGGAGTTTCCTACACATACGGACCATATGTAGTCCAACTCTTCTTCTGAAACTGATACAAAGCACTGGTCCTCTAACATCCAATGCTTGTCAGTTAAGATGGGAAATGTGTGAGCTTCGTGAACGATGTAGTTCGTTTGAGCAGAAAAGTGACTGCCCTAACCTGAATCGAAGTCTTGCTTTTAGGAAGACTCAGAGCCTGGGATTTAACTCCATTTCTGAATGGAAACACACAGCAGTGTTCTCATCCATGGATCACACTCTGCTTTAGAACAAGAAGCACGCTCTTGCTTTCTAGAGTCTCTAAGACAGCAGGAAACGTGATTTTGCTGAGAACAAAAGAACTGTGTTTCCTACACATACGGACCATCACTAGTCGAACTCTGCTTCTTAAACTGATACAAAGCACTGGTCCTCTAACATCCAATGCTTGTCTGTTAAGTTGAGAAACGTGTGAGCTCCGTGAACGATGTAGTTCGTTTGAGCTGAAAAGTGACTGCCCTTACCTGAAACGAAGTCTTGCTTGTAGGAAGACACAGAACGTGGGATTTAACTCCATTTCTGAATGGAAACACACAGCATTTTTCTCATCCATGGATCACACTCTGCTTTAGAGCAAGAAGCACGCTCTTGCTTTTAGAGTCTCTAATATAGCAGGTAATCTGAGTGTGCCCAGAACAAAAGAACGGTGTCTCCTACACATACAAACCATATGTAGTCCAAATCTGCTTCTGAAACTGATACAAAGCACTGACCCTCTATCATCCAATGCTTGTCAGTTAAGATGAGAAACGTGTGAGCTTCGTGAACGATGTAGTTCGTTTGAGCAGAAAAGTGACTGCCCTTACCTGAATCAAAGTCTTGCTTGTAGGAAGACTCAGAGCCTGGGATTTAACTCCATTTCTGAAGTGAAACACACAGCAGTGTAATCATCCATTGATCACACTCTGCTTTAGAACAAGAAGCACGCTCTTGCTTTCTAGTGTCTCTAAGAGAGCAGGAAACGTGTGTTTGCTGAGAACAAAAGAACAGTGTTTCCTACACATACAGAACATATGTAGTCCAAATCTGCTTCTGAAACTGATACAAAGCACTGACCCTTCTAACATCCTATGCTTGCCAGTTAAGATGAGAAACGTGTGAGCTTCGTGAACGATGTAGTTCGTTTGAGCAGAAAAGTGACTGCCCTTACCTGAATCGAAGTCTTGCTTGTAGGAAGACACAGAGTCTGGGATTTACCTCCATTTCTGAAGGGAAACACACAGCATAGTTCTCATCCATGGATCACACTCTGCTTTAGAGCCAGAAGCACGCTCTTGCTTTCTAGAGTCTCTAAGACAGCAGGAAACTTGAGTGCACTGAGAACACAAGAACGGTGTTTCCTAAACATACGGACCATATCTAGTCCAACTCTGTTTCTGAAACTAATACAAAGCACTGGTCCTCTAACATCCAATGTTTGTCTGTTAAGATGAGAAACGTGTGAGCTCTGTGAATGATGCAGTTCCTTTGAACTGAAAAGTGACTGCCCTTACCTGAAACGAAGTCTTGCTTGTTGGAAGACACAGAGCCTGGGATTTAGCTCCATTTCTGAAGGGAAACACACAGCATTTTTCTCATCCATGGATCACACTCTGCTTTAGAGCGAGAAGCACGCTCTTGCTTTTAGAGTCTCTAATATAGCAGGTAATCTGAGTGTGCCCAGAACAAAAGAACGGTGTTTCCTACACATACAGACCATATGTAGTCCAAATCTGCTTCTGAAACTGATACAAAGCACTGACCCTCTAACATCCAATGCTTGTCAGTTAAGATGAGAAACGTGTGAGCTTCGTGAACGATGTAGTTCGTTTGAGCAGAAAAGTGACTGCCCTTACCTGAAACGAAGTCTTGCTTGTAGGAAGACTCAGAGCCTGGGATTTAACTCCATTTCTGAAGTGAAACACACAGCAGTGTAATCATCCATTGATCACACTCTGCTTTAGAACAAGAAGCACGCTCTTGCTTTCTAAAGTTTCTAAGACAGCAGGAAATGTGATTTTGCTGAGAACAAAAGAACTGTGTTTCCTACACATACAGACCATATCTAGTCCAACTCTGCTTCTTAAACTGATACAAAGCACTGGTCCTCTAACATCCAATGCTTGTCTGTTAAGATGAGAAACGTGTGAGCTCCGTGAACGATGTAGTTCCTTTGAGCTGAAAATTGACTGCCCTTACCCGAAACGAAGTCTTGCTTGTAGGAAGACACAGAGATTGAGATTTAACTCCATTTATGAAGGGAAACACACAGCATAGTTCTCATCCATGGATCACACTCTGCTTTAGAGTGAGTAGCACACTCTTGCTTTCTGGAGTCTCTAACACAGCAGGAAACGTGAGTGTGCTGAGAACAAAAGAACGGTGTTTCCTACACATATGAACCATATCTAGTCAAACTCTTCTTCTTAAACTGATACAAATCACTGGTCCTCTAACATCCAATGCTTGTCAGTTAAGATGGGAAACGTGTGAGCTTCATGAACGATGTAGTTCGTTTGAGCAGAAAAGTGACTGCCCTTACCTTAAACTAAGTCTTGCTTGTAGGAAGACTCAGAGCCTGGGATTCAACTCCATTTCTGAAATGAAACACACAGCAGTGTTCTCATGCATTGATCATACTCTGCTTTAGAACAAGAAGCACGCTCTTGCTTGCTAGAGTCTCTAAGACAGCAGGAAACGTGATTTTGCTGAGAACAAAAGAACGGTGTTTCCTACACATACGGACCATATCTAGTCCAACTCTGCTTCTGAACCTGATACAAAGCACTGACCCTCTAACATCCAATGCTTGTCAGTTAAGATGAGAAACGTGTGAGTTTTGAGAATGATGTAGTTCCTTTGAACTGAAAAGTGACTGCCCTTACCTGTAACGAATTCTTACTTGTAGTAAGACACAGAGCCTGGGATTTAACTCCATCTCTGAAGGGAAACACACAGCAGAGTTCTAATCCATGGATCACACTCTGCTTTAGAGCGAGAAGCACGCTCTTGCTTTCTAGAGTCTCTAATACAGCAGGTAATCGGAGTGTGCCCAGAACAAAAGAACGGTATTTCCTACACATACAGACCATATGTAGTCCAAATCTGCTTCTGAAACTGATACAATACACTGGTCCTCTAACATCCAATGCTTGTCAGTTAAGATGAGAAACGTGTGATCTTCGTGAACGATGTAGTACGTTTGAGCAGAAAAGTGACTGTACTTACCTGAAACGAAGTCTTGCTTGTAGGAAGACTCAGAGCCTGGGATTTAACTCCATATCTGAAGTGAAACACACAGCAGTGTTCTCATCCATTGATCACACTCTGCTTTAGAACAAGAAGCACGCTCTTGCTTTCTAGTGTCTCTAAGACATCAGGAAACGTGAGTGTGCTGAGAACAAAAGAACGGTGTTTCCTACACATACGGACCATATCTAGTCCAACTCTCCTTCTTAAACTGATACAAAGCACTGGTCCACTAACATCCAATGCTTGTCTTTTAAGATGAGAAACGTGTGAGCTCCGTGAACGATGTAGTTCTTTTGAGCTGAAAAGTGACTGCCCTTACCTGAAATGAAGTCTTGCTTGTAGGAAGACTCAGAGCCTGGGATTTAACTCCATTTCTGAAGTGAAACACACAGCAGTGTAATCATCCATTGATCACACTCTGCTTTAGAACAAGAAGCACGCTCTTGCTTTCTAGTGTCTCTAAGAGAGCAGGAAACGTGTGTGTGCTGAGAACAAAAGAACGGTGTTTCCTACAAATACAGAACATATGTAGTCCAAATCTGCTTCTGAAACTGATACAAAGCACTGACCCTTCTAACATCCTATGCTTGCCAGTTAAGATGAGAAACGTGTGAGCATCGTGAACGATGTAGTTCGTTTGAGCAGAAAAGTGATTGCCCTTACCTGAATCGAAGTCTTGCTTGTAGGAAGACTCAGAGCCTGGGATTTAACTCCATTTCTGAAGGGAAACACACAGCAGTGTTCTCATCCATGGATCACACTCTGCTTTAGAACAAGAAGCACGCTCTTGCTTTCTAGAGTCTCTAAGACAGCAGGAAACTTGTTTTTGCTGAGAACAAAAGAACTGTGTTTCCTACACATACGGACCATATCTAGTCCAACTCTGCTTCTTAAACTGATACAAAGCACTGGTCCTCTAACATCCAATGATTGTCTGTTAAGATGAGAAACGTGTGAGCTCCGTGAACGATGTAGTTCGTTTGAGCAGAATAGTGACTGCCCTTACCTGAAACGAAGTCTTGCTTGTAGGAAGACACAGAGCGTGGGATTTAACTCCATTTCTGAATGGAAACACACAGCATACTTCTCTTCCATGGATCACACTCTGCTTTAGAGCAAGAAGCATGCACGTGCTTTCTAGAGTCTCTAATACAGCAGGAAATCTGAGTGTGCCCAGAACAAAAGAACGGAGTTTCCTACACATACGGACCATATGTAGTCCAACTCTTCTTCTGAAACTGATACAAAGCACTGGTCCTCTAACATCCAATGCTTGTCAGTTAAGATGGGAAATGTGTGAGCTTCATGAACGATGTAGTTCGTTGGAGCAGAAAAGTGACTGCCCATACCTTAAACGAAGTCTTGATTGTAGGAAGACAGAGAGTCTGGGATTTACCTCCATTTCTGAAGGGAAACACACAGCATAGTTCTCATCCATGGATCACACTCTGCTTTAGAGCCAGAAGCACGCTCTTGCTTTCTAGATTCTCTAAGACAGCAGGAAACGTGAGTGCGCTGAGAACAAAAGAACGGTGTTTCCTAAACATAAGGACCATATCTAGTCCAACTCTGTTTCTGAAACTAATACAAAGCACTGGTCCTCTAACATCCAATGTTTGTCTGTTAAGATGATAAACGTGTGAGCTTTGTGAATGATGTAGTTCCTTTGAACTGAAAAGTGACTGCCCTTACCTGAAACGAAGTCTTGCTTGTTGGAAGACACAGAGCCTGGGATTTAGCTCCATTTCTGAAGGGAAACACACAGCATTTTTCTCATCCATGGATCACACTCTGCTTTAGAGCGAGAAGCACGCTCTTGCTTTTAGAGTCTCTAATATAGCAGGTAATCTGAGTGTGCACAGAACAAAAGAACGGAGTTTCCTACACATACGGACCATATGTAGTCCAACTCTTCTTCTGAAACTGATACAAAGCACTGGTCCTCTAACATCCAATGCTTGTCAGTTAAGATGGGAAATGTGTGAGCTTCATGAACGATGTAGTTCGTTTGAGCAGAAAAGTGACTGCCCTTACCTGAATCGAAGTCTTGCTTGTAGGAAGACTCAGAGCCTGGGATTTAACTCCATTTCTGAAGGGAAACACACAGCAGTGTAATCATCCATTGATCACACTCTGCTTTAGAACAAGAAGCACTCTCTTGCTTTCTAGTGTCTCTAAGAAGCAGGAAACATGTGTGTGCTGAGAACAAAAGAACGGTGTTTCCTACACATACAGAACATATGTAGTCCAAATCTGCTTCTGAAACTGATACAAAGCACTGACCCTTCTAACATCCAATGCTTGACATTTAAGATGAGAAACGTGTGAGCTTCGTGAACGATGTAGTTCGTTTGAGCAGAAAAGTGACTGCCCTTACCTGAATCTAAGTCTTGCTTGTAGGAAGACTCAGAGCCTGGGATTTAACTCCATTTCTGAAGTGAAACACACAGCAGTGTTCTCATCCATGGATCACACTCTGCTTTAGAACAAGAAGCACGCTCTTGCTTTCTAGAGTCTCTAAGACAGCAGGAAACTTGATTTTGCTGAGAACAAAAGAACTGTGTTTCCTACACATACGGACCATATCTAGTCCAACTCTGCTTCTTAAACTGATACAAAGCACTGGTCCTCTAGCATCCAATGCTTGTCTGTTAAGATGAGAAACGTGTGAGCTCCATGAACGATGTAGTTCGTTTGAGCAGAAAAGTGACTGCCCTTACCTGAAACGAAGTCTTGCTTGTAGGAAGACACAGAGCGTGGGATTTAACTCCATTTCTGAATGGAAACACACAGCATAATTCTCATCCATGGATCACACTCTGCTTTAGAGCAAGAAGCATGCACGTGCTTTCTAGAGTCTCTAATACAGCAGGAAATCTGAGTGTGCCCAGAACAAAAGAACGGAGAATCCTACACATACGGACCATATGTAGTCCAACTCTTCTTCTGAAACTGATACAAAGCACTGGTCCTCTAACATCCAATGCTTGTCAGTTAATATGGGAAACGTGTGAGCTTCATGAACGATGTAGTTCGTTTGAGCAGAAAAGTGACTGCCCTTACCTGAATCGAAGTCTTGCTTGTAGGAAGACTAAGAGCCTGGGATTTAACTCCATTTCTGAAGGGAAACACACAGCATAGTTCTCATCCATGGATCACACTCTGCTTTAGAGCCAGAAGCACGCTCTTGCTTTCTAGAGTCTCTAAGACAGCAGGAAACGTGAGTGCGCTGAGAACAAAAGAACGGTGTTTCCTAAACATACGGACCATATCTAGTCCAACTCTGTTTCTGAAACTAATACAAAGCACTGGTCCTCTAACATCCAATGTTTGTCTGTTAAGATGAGAAACGTGTGAGCTCTGTGAATGATGCAGTTCCTTTGAACTGAAAAGTGACTGCCCTTACCTGAAACGAAGTCTTGCTTGTTGGAAGACACAGAGCCTGGGATTTAGCTCCATTTCTGAAGGGAAACACACAGCATTTTTCTCATCCATGGATCACACTCTGCTTTAGAGCGAGAAGCACGCTCTTGCTTTTAGAGTCTCTAATATAGCAGGTAATCTGAGTGTGCCCAGAACAAAAGAACGGTGTTTCCTACACATACAGACCATATGTAGTCCAAATCTGCTTCTGAAACTGATACAAAGCACTGACCCTCTAACATCCAATGCTTGTCAGTTTATATGAGAAACGTGTGAGCTTCGTGAACGATGTAGTTCGTTTGAGCAGAAAAGTGACTGCCCTTACCTGAAACGAAGTCTTGCTTGTAGGAAGACTCAGAGCCTGGGATTTAACTCCATTTCTGAAGTGAAACACACAGCAGTGTAATCATCCATTGATCACACTCTGCTTTAGAACAAGAAGCACGCTCTTGCTTTCTAAAGTTTCTAAGACAGCAGGAAATGTGATTTTGCTGAGAACAAAAGAACTGTGTTTCCTACACATACAGACCATATCTAGTCCAACTCTGCTTCTTAAACTGATACAAAGCACTGGTCCTCTAACATCCAATGCTTGTCTGTTAAGATGAGAAACGTGTGAGCTCCGTGAACGATGTAGTTCCTTTGAGCTGAAAATTGACTGCCCTTACCCGAAACGAAGTCTTGCTTGTAGGAAGACACAGAGATTGAGATTTAACTCCATTTATGAAGGGAAACACACAGCATAGTTCTCATCCATGGATCACACTCTGCTTTAGAGTGAGTAGCACGCTCTTGCTTTCTGGAGTCTCTAACACAGCAGGAAACGTGAGTGTGCTGAGAACAAAAGAACGGTGTTTCCTACACATATGGACCATATCTAGTCCAACTCTTCTTCTTAAACTGATACAAATCACTGGTCCTCTAACATCCAATGCTTGTCTTTTAAGATGAGAAACGTGTGAGCTCCGTGAACGATGTAGTTCTTTTGAGCTGAAAAGTGACTGCCCTTACCTGAAATGAAGTCTTGCTTGTAGGAAGACACAGAGCCTGGGATTTAGCTCCATTTCTGAAGGGAAACACACAGCATTTTTCTCATCCATGGATCACACTCTGCTTTATAGCGAGAAGCACGCTCTTGCTTTTAGAGTCTCTAATATAGCAGGTAATCTGAGTGTGCCCAGAACAAAAGAACGGAGTTTCCTACACATACGGACCATATGTAGTCCAAATCTGCTTCTGAAACTGATACAAAGCACTGGTCCTCTAACATCCAATGCTTGTCATTTAAGATGGGAAATGTGTGAGCTTCATGAACGATGTAGTTCGTTTGAGCAGAAAAGTGACTGCCCTTACCTGAATCGAAGTCTTGCTTGTAGGAAGACTAGGAGCCTGGGATTTAACTCCATTTCTGAAGGGAAACACACAGCAGTGTAATCATCCATTGATCACACTCTGCTTTAGAACAAGAAGCACTCTCTTGCTTTCTAGTGTCTCTAAGGAGCAGGAAACATGTGTGTGCTGAGAACAAAAGAACGGTGTTTCCTACACATACAGAACATATGTAGTCCAAATCTGCTTCTGAAACTGATACAAAGCACTGACCCTTCTAACATCCAATGCTTGCCATTTAAGATGAGAAACGTGTGAGCTTCGTGAACGATGTAGTTCGTTTGAGCAGAAAAGTGACTGCCCTTACCTGAATCGAAGTCTTGCTTGTAGGAAGACTCAGAGCCTGGGATTTAACTCCATTTCTGAAGTGAAACACACAGCACTGTTCTCATCCATGGATCACACTCTGCTTTAGAACAAGAAGCACGCTCTTGCTTTCTAGAGTCTCTAAGACAGCAGGAAGCTTGATTTTGCTGAGAACAAAAGAACTGTGTTTCCTACACATACAGACCATATCTAGTCCAACTCTGCTTCTTAAACTGATACAAATCACTGGTCCTCTAACATCCAATGCTTGTCTGTTAAGATGAGAAACGTGTGAGCTCCGTGAACGATGTAGTTCGTTTGAGCAGAATAGTGACTGCCCTTACCTGAAACGAAGTCTTGCTTGTAGGAAGACACAGAGCGTGGGATTTAACTCCATTTATGAAAGGAAACACACAGCATAGTTCTCATCCATGGATCACACTCTGCTTTAGAGTGAGTAGCACGCTCTTGCTTTCTGGAGTCTCTAACACAGCAGGAAACGTGAGTGTGCTGAGAACAAAAGAACGGTGTTTCCTACACAAATGGACCATATCTAGTCCAACTCTTCTTCTTAAACTGATACAAATCACTGGTCCTCTAACATCCAATGCTTGTCAGTTAAGATGGGAAACGTGTGAGCTTCATGAACGATGTAGTTCGTTTGAGCAGAAAAGTGACTGCCCTTACCTTAACGAAGTCTTGCTTGTAGGAAGACTCAGAGCCTGGGATTCAACTCCATTTCTGAAGTGAAACACACAGCAGTGTTCTCATCCATTGATCATACTCTGCTTTAGAACAAGAAGCACGCTATTGCTTTCTAGAGTCTCTAAGACAGCAGGAAACGTGATTTTGCTGAGAACAAAAGAACGGTGTTTCCTACACATAGGGACCATGTCTAGTCCAACTCTGCTTCTTAAACTGATACAAAGCACTGGTCCTCTAACATCCAATGCTTGTCTGTTAAGATGAGAAACGTGTGAGCTCCGTGAACGATGTAGTTCGTTTGAGCAGAAAAGTGACTGCCCTTATCTGAATCGAAGTCTTGCTTGTAGGAAGACTCAGAGCCTGGGATTTAACTCCATTTCTGAAGTGAAACACACAGCAGTGTAATCATCCATTGATCACACTCTGCTTTAGAACAAGAATCACGCTCTTGCTTTCTAGAGTCTCTAAGAGAGCAGGAAACGTGTGTGTGCTGAGAACAAAAGAAAGGTGTTTCCTACACATACAGAACATATGTAGTCCAAATCTGCTTCTGAAACTGATACAAAGCACTGAACCTTCTAACATCCAATGCTTGCCAGTTAAGATGAGAAACGTTTGATCTTCGTGAACGATGTAGTTCGTTTGAGCAGAAAAGTGACTGCCCTAACCTGAATCGAAGTCTTGCTTTTAGGAAGACTCAGAGCCTGGGATTTAACTCCATTTCTGAATGGAAACACACAGCAGTGTTCTCATCCATGGATCACACTCTGCTTTAGAACAAGAAGCACGCTCTTGCTTTCTAGAGTCTCTAAGACAGCAGGAAACGTGATTTTGCTGAGAACAAAAGAACTGTGTTTCCTACACATACGGACCATCACTAGTCCAACTCTGCTTCTTAAACTGATACAAAGCACTGGTCCTCTAACATCCAATGCTTGTCTGTTAAGTTGAGAAACGTGTGAGCTCCGTGAACGATGTAGTTCGTTTGAGCTGAAAAGTGACTGCCCTTACCTGAAACAAAGTCTTGCTTGTAGGAAGACACAGAGCATGGGATTTAACTCCATTTCTGAATGGAAACACACAGCATTTTTCTCATCCATTGATCACACTCTGCTTTAGAGCAAGAAGCACGCTCTTGCTTTTAGAGTCTCTAATATAGCAGGTAATCTGAGTGTGCCCAGAACAAAAGAACGGTGTCTCCTACACATACAGACCATATGTAGTCCAAATCTGCTTCTGAAACTGATACAAAGCACTGACCCTCTAACATCCAATGCTTGTCAGTTAAGATGAGAAACGTGTGAGCTTCGTGAACGATGTAGTTCGTTTGAGCAGAAAAGTGACTGCCCTTACCTGAATCAAAGTCTTGCTTGTAGGAAGACTCAGAGCCTGGGATTTAACTCCATTTCTGAAGTGAAACACACAGCAGTGTAATCATCCATTGATCACACTCTGCTTTAGTACAAGAAGCACGCTCTTGCTTTCTAGTGTCTCTAAGAGAGCAGGAAACGTGTGTGTGCTGAGAACAAAAGAACAGTGTTTCCTACACATACAGAACATATGTAGTCCAAATCTGCTTCTGAAACTGATAGAAAGCACTGACCATTCTAACATCCTATGCTTGCCAGTTAAGATGAGAAACGTGTGAGCTTCGTGAACGATGTAGTTCGTTTGAGCAGAAAAGTGACTGCCCTTACCTGAATCGAAGTCTTGCTTGTAGGAAGACTCAGAGCCTGGGATTTAACTCCATTTCTGAAGTGAAACACACAGCAGTGTTCTCATCCATGGATCACACTCTGCTTTAGAATAAGAAGCACGCTCTTGCTTTCTAGAGTCTCTAAGACAGCAGGAAACTTGATTTTGCTGAGAACAAAAGAACTGTGTTTCCTACACATACGGACCATATCTAGTCCAACTCTGCTTCTTAACCTGATACAAAGCACTGGTCCTCTAGCATCCAATGCTTGTCTGTTAAGATGAGAAACGTGTGAGCTCCGTGAACGATGTAGTTCGTTTGAGCAGAAAAGTGACTGCCCTTACATGAAACGAAGTCTTGCTTGTAGGAAGACACAGAGCGTGGGATTTAACTCCATTTCTGAATGGAAACACACAGCATAATTCTCATCCATGGATCACACTCTGCTTTAGAGCAAGAAGCATGCACGTGCTTTCTAGAGTCTCTAATACAGCAGGAAATCTGAGTGTGCCCAGAACAAAAGAACGGAGAATCCTACACATACGGACCATATGTAGTCCAACTCTTCTTCTGAAACTGATACAAAGCACTGGTCCTCTAACATCCAATGCTTGTCAGTTAATATGGGAAACGTGTGAGCTTCATGAACGGTGTAGTTCGTTTGAGCAAAAAAGTGACTGCCCTTACCTGAATCGAAGTCTTGCTTGTAGGAAGACTAAGAGCCTGGGATTTAACTCCATTTCTGAAGGGAAACACACAGCAGTGTTCTCATCCATGGATCACACTCTGCTTTAGAACAAGAAGCATGCTCTTGCTTTCTAGATTCTCTAAGACAGCAGGAAATGTGATTTTGCTGAGAACAAAAGTACTGTGTTTCCTACACATAAGGACCATGTCTAGTCCAACTCTGCTTATTAAACTGATACAAAGCACTGGTCCTCTAACATCCAATGCTTGTCTGTTAAGATGAGAAACGTGTGAGCTCCAAGAACGATGTAGTTCGTTGGAGCAGAAAAGTGACTGCCCATACCTTAAACGAAGTCTTGCTTGTTGGAAGACACAGAGCCTGGGATTTAGCTCCATTTCTGAAGGGAAACACACAGCATTTTTCTCATCCATGGATCACACTCTGCTTTAGAGCGAGAAGCACGCTCTTGCTTTTAGAGTCTCTAATATAGCAGGTAATCTGAGTGTGCCCAGAACAAAAGAACGGTGTTTCCTACACATACAGACCATATGTAGTCCAAATCTGCTTCTGAAACTGATACAAAGCACTGACCCTCTAACATCCAATGCTTGTCAGTTTATATGAGAAACGTGTGAGCTTTGTGAACGATGTAGTTCGTTTGAGCAGAAAAGTGACTGCCCATACCTGAAACGAAGTCTTGCTTGTAGGAAGACTCAGAGCCTGGGATTTAACTCCATTTCTGAAGTGAAACACACAGCAGTGTAATCATCCATTGATCACACTCTGCTTTAGAACAAGAAGCACGCTCTTGCTTTCTAAAGTTTCTAAGACAGCAGGAAATGTGATTTTGCTGAGAACAAAAGAACTGTGTTTCCTACACATACAGACCATATCTAGTCCAACTCTGCTTCTTAAACTGATACAAAGCACTGGTCCTCTAACATCCAATGCTTGTCTGTTAAGATGAGAAACGTGTGAGCTCCGTGAACGATGTAGTTCCTTTGAGCTGAAAATTGACTGCCCTTACCCGAAACGAAGTCTTGCTTGTAGGAAGACACAGAGATTGAGATTTAACTCCATTTATGAAGGGAAACACACAGCATAGTTCTCATCCATGGATCACACTCTGCTTTAGAGTGAGTAGCACGCTCTTGCTTTCTGGAGTCTCTAACACAGCAGGAAACGTGAGTGTGCTGAGAACAAAAGAACGGTGTTTCCTACACATATGGACCATATCTAGTCTAACTCTTCTTCTTAAACTGATACAAATCACTGGTCCTCTAACATCCAATGCTTGTCAGTTAAGATGGGAAACGTGTGAGCTTCATGAACGATGTAGTTCGTTTGAGCAGAAAAGTGACTGCCCTTACCTTAAACGAAGTCTTGCTTGTAGGAAGACTCAGAGCCTGGGATTCAACTCCATTTCTGAAATGAAACACACAGCAGTGTTCTCATGCATTGATCATACTCTGCTTTAGAACAAGAAGCACGCTCTAGCTTTCTAGAGTCTCTAACACAGCAGGAAACGTGATTTTGCTGAGAACAAAAGAACGGTGTTTCCTACACATACGGACCATATCTAGTCCAACTCTGCTTCTGAACCTGATACAAAGCACTGACCCTCTAACATCCAATGCTTGTCAGTTAAGATGAGAAACGTGTGAGTTTTGAGAATGATGTAGTTCCTTTGAACTGAAAAGTGACTGCCCTTACCTGTAACGAATTCTTGCTTGTAGTAAGACACAGAGCCTGGGATTTAACTCCATCTCTGAAAGGAAACACACAGCAGAGTTCTAATCCATGGATCACACTCTGCTTTAGAGCGAGAAGCACGCTCTTGCTTTCTAGAGTCTCTAATACAGCAGGTAATCGGAGTGTGCCCAGAACAAAAGAACGGTATTTCCTACACATACAGACCATATGTAGTCCAAATCTGCTTCTGAAACTGATACAATACACTGGTCCTCTAACATCCAATGCTTGTCAGTTAAGATGAGAAACGTGTGATCTTCGTGAACGATGTAGTACGTTTGAGCAGAAAAGTGACTGTACTTACCTGAAACGAAGTCTTGCTTGTAGGAAGACTCAGAGCCTGGGATTTAACTCCATATCTGAAGTGAAACACACAGCAGTGTTCTCATCCATTGATCACACTCTGCTTTAGAACAAGAAGCACGCTCTTGCTTTCTAGTGTCTCTAAGACATCAGGAAACGTGAGTGTGCTGAGAACAAAAGAACGGTGTTTCCTACACATACGGACCATATCTAGTCCAACTCTCCTTCTTAAACTGATACAAAGCACTGGTCCTCTAACATCCAATGCTTGTCTTTTAAGATGAGAAACGTGTGAGCTCCGTGAACGATGTAGTTCTTTTGAGCTGAAAAGTGACTGCCCTTACCTGAACCGAAGTCTTGCTTGTAGGAAGACACAGAGCCTGGGATTTAACTCTATTTCTGAAGGGAAACACACAGCATAGTTCTCATCCATGGATCACACTCTGCTTTAGAGCCAGAAGCACGCTCTTGCTCTCTAGAGTGTCTAATACAGCAGGAAATCTGAGTGTGCCCAGAACAAAAGAACGGAGTACCCTACACATACGGACAATATGTAGTCCAAATCTGCTTCTGATACTGATACAAAGCACTGACCCTTCTAACATCCAATGCTTGCCAGTTAAGATGAGAAACGTGTGAGCTTCGTGAACGATGTAGATTGTTTGAGCAGAAAAGTGACTGCCCTTACCTGAATCGAAGTCTTGCTTGTAGGAAGACTCAGAGCCTGGGATTTAACTCCATTTCTGAAGTGAAACACACAGCAGTGTTCTCATCCATGGATCACACTCTGCTTTAGAACAAGAAGCACGCTCTTGCTTTCTGGAGTCTCTAACACAGCAGGAAACGTGAGTGTGCTGAGAACAAAAGAACGGTGTTTCCTACACATACGGACCATATCTAGTCCAATTCTTCTTCTGAAACTGATACAAATCACTGGTCCTACATCCAATGCTTGTCAGTTAAGATGGGAAACGTATGAGCTTCATGAACAATGTAGTTCGATTGAGCAGAAAAGTGACTGCCCTCACCTTAACCGAAGCCTTGCTTGTAGGAAGACTCAGGGCGTGGGATTCAACTCCATTTCTTAAGTGAAACACACAGCAGTGTTCTCATCCATTGATCATACTCTGCTTTAGAACAAGAAGCACGCTGTTGCTTTCTAGAGTCTCTAAGACAGCAGGAATCGTGAGTTTGCTGAGAACAAAAGAACGGTGTTTCCTACACATACGGACCATATCTAGTCCAACTCTACTTCTGAAACTGATACAAAGCACTGGTCCTCTAACATCCAATGCTTGTCTGTTAAGATGAGAAACGTGTGAGCTCCGTGAACGATGTAGTTCGTTTGAGCAGAAAAGTGACTGCCCTTACCTGAAACGAATTCTTGCTTGTAGGAAGACACAGAGTGTGGGAATTAACTCCATTTCTGAATGGAAACACACAGCATACTTCTCTTCCATGGATCACACTCTGCTTTAGAGCAAGAAGCATGCTCTTGCTTTCTAGAGTCTCTAATACAGCAGGAAATCTGAGTGTGCCCAGAACAAAAGAACACAGTTTCCTACACATACGGTCCATATGTAGTCCAACTCTTCTTCTGAAACTGATACAAAGCACTGGTCCTCTAACATCCAATGCATGTCAGTTAAGATGGGAAACGTGTGAGCTTCATGAACGATGTAGAATGTTTGAGCAGAAAAGTGACTGCCCTTACCTTAAACGAAGTCTTGCTTGTAGGTAGACACAGAGTCTGGGATTTAACTCCATTTCTGAAGGGAAACACACAGCATAGTTCTCATCCATGGATCACACTCTGCTTTAGAGCCAGAGCATGCTCTTGCTCTCTAGAGTCTCTAATACAGCAGGAAATCTGAGTGTGCCCAGAACAAAAGAACGGAGTTTCCTACACATACGGACAATATGTAGTCCAAATCTGCTTCTGATACTGATACAAAGCACTGACCCTTCTTACATCCAATGCTTGCCAGTTAAGATGAGAAACGTGTGAGCGTCATGAACGATGTAGATCGTTTGAGCAGAAAAGTGACTTCCCTTACCCTAAACGAAGTCTTGCTTGTAGGAAGACACAGAGTCTGGGATTTACCTCCATTTCTGAAGGGAAACACACAGCATAGTTCTCATCCATGGATCAAACTCTGACTTAGAGCCAGAAGCACGCTCTTGCTTTCTAGAGTCTCTAAGACAGCAGGAAACGTGAGTGCGCTGAGAACAAAAGAACGGTGTTTCCTAAACATACGGACCAAATCTAGTCCAACTCTGTTTCTGAAACTAATACAAAGCACTGGTCCTCTAACATCCAATGTTTGTCTGTTAAGATGAGAAACGTGTGAGCTCTGTGAACAATGTAGTTCGTTTGAGCAGAAAAGTGACTGCCCTTACCTTAAACGAAGTCTTGCTTGTAGGAAGACTCAGAGTCTGGGATTTAACTCCATTTCTGAAGGGAAACACACAGCATAGTTCTCATCCATGGATCACTCTCTGCTTTAGAGCCAGAAGCACGCTCTTGCTTTCTAGAGTCTCTAAGACAGCAGGAAACATGTGTGTGCTGAGAACAAAAGAACGGAGTTTCCTACACATACAGACCATATGTAGTCCAAATCTGCTTCTGAAACTGATACAAAGCACTGGTCCTCTAACATCCAATGCTTGTCTGTTAAGATGAGAAACGTGTGAGCTCCGTGAACGATGTAGTTTGTTTGAGCTGAAAAGTGACTGCCCTTACCTGAAACGAAGTCTTGCTTGTAGTAAGACACAGAGATTGAGATTTAACTCCATTTATGAAGGGAAACACACAGCATAGTTCTCATCCATGGATCACACTCTGCTTTAGAGTGAGTAGCACGCCCTTGCTTTCTGGAGTCTCTAACACAGCAGGAAACGTGAGTGTGCTGAGAACAAAAGAACGGTGTTTCCTACACATACGGACCATATCTAGTCCAATTCTTCTTCTGAAACTGATACAAATCACTGGTCCTCTAACATCCAATGCTTGTCAGTTAAGATGGGAACCGTATGTGCTTCATGAACAATGTAGTTCGTTTGAGCAGAAAAGTGACTGCCCTTACCTTAACCGAAGCCTTGCTTGTAGGAAGACTCAGGGCGTGGGATTCAACTCCATTTCTTAAGTGAAACACACAGCAGTGTTCTCATCCATTGAACATACTCTGCTTTAGAACAAGAAGCACGCTCTTGCTTTCTAGAGTCTCTAAGACAGCAGGAAACGTGATTTTGCTGAGAACAAAAGAACGGTGTTTCCTACACATACAGACAATATCTAGTCCAACTCTGCTTCTTAAACTGATACAAAGCACTGGTCCTCTAACATCCAATGCTTGTCTGTTAAGATGAGAAACGTGTGAGCTCCGTGAACGATGTAGTTCTTTTGACCTGAAAAGTGACTGCCCTTACCTGAAACGAAGTCTTGCTTGTAGGAAGACACAGAGCCTGGGATTTAACTCCATTTCTGAAGGGAAACACACAGCATAGATCTCATCCATGGATCACACTCTGCTTTAGAGCGAAAAGCACGCTCTTGCTTTCAAAGTCTCTAAGACAGCAGGAAACGTGAGTGTGCCGAGAACAAAAGAACGGTGTTTCCTACACAAACGGACCATATCTAGTCCAAGTATGCTTCTGAATCTGATAGAAAGCACTGGTCCTCTAACATTCTATGCTTGTCAATTAAGATGAGAAACATGTGAGCTTCGTGAACGATGTAGTTCCTTTGAGCATAAAAGTGACTGCCCTTACCTGAAATGAAGTCTTGCTTGTAGGAAGACACAGAGCCTGGGATTTAACTCCATTTCTGATGGCAAACACACAGCATAGTTCTCATCCATGGATCACACTCTGCTTTAGAGCAAGAAGCACGCTCTTGCTTTCTAAAGTCTCTAAGACAGCAGGAAACGTGAGTGCGCTGAGTACAAAAGAACAGTGTTTCCTAAACATACGGACCATATCTAGTCCAACTCTGTTTCTGAAACTAATACAAAGCACTGGTTCTCTAACATCCAATGCTTGTCTGTTTAGATGAGAAACGTGTGAGCTCCGTGAACGATGTAGTTCTTTTGACCTGAAAAGTGACTGCCCTTACCTGAAACGAAGTCTTGCTTGTAGGAAGACACAGAGCCTGGGATTTAACTCTATTTCTGAAGGGAAACACACAGCATACTTCTCATCCATGGATCACACTCTGCTTTAGAGCCAGAAGCACGCTCTTGCTCTCTAGAGTGTCTAATACAGCAGGAAATCTGAGTGTGCCCAGAACAAAAGAATGGAGTACACTACACATACGGACAATATGTAGTCCAAATCTGCTTCTGATACTGATACAAAGCACTGACCCTTCTAACATCCAATGCTTGCCAGTTAAGATGAGAAACGTGTGAGCTTCGTGAACGATGTAGATTGTTTGAGCAGAAAAGTGACTGCCCTTACCTGAATCGAAGTCTTGCTTGTAGGAAGACACAGAGCGTGGGATTTAACTCCATTTCTGAATGGAAACACACAGCATAATTCTCATCCATGGATCACACTCTGCTTTAGAGCAAGAAGCATGCACGTGCTTTCTAGAGTCTCTAATACAGCAGGAAATCTGAGTGTGCCCAGAACAAAAGAACGGAGAATCCTACACATACGGACCATATGTAGTCCAACTCTTCTTCTGAAACTGATACAAAGCACTGGTCCTCTAACATCCAATGCTTGTCAGTTAATATGGGAAACGTGTGAGCTTCATGAACGATGTAGTTCGTTTGAGCAGAAAAGTGACTGCCCTTACCTGAATCGAAGTCTTGCTTGTAGGAAGACTAAGAGCCTGGGATTTAACTCCATTTCTGAAGGGAAACACACAGCAGTGTTCTCATCCATGGATCACACTCTGCTTTAGAACAAGAAGCATGCTCTTGCTTTCTAGATTCTCTAAGACAGCAGGAAATGTGATTTTGCTGAGAACAAAAGTACTGTGTTTCCTACACATAAGGACCATGTCTAGTCCAACTCTGCTTCTTAAACTGATACAAAGCACTGGTCCTCTAACATCCAATGCTTGTCTGTTAAGATGAGAAACGTGTGAGCTCCAAGAACGATGTAGTTCGTTGGAGCAGAAAAGTGACTGCCCATACCTTAAACGAAGTCTTGCTTGTAGGAAGACACAGAGTCTGGGATTTACCTCCATTTCTGAAGGGAAACACACAGCATAGTTCTCATCCATGGATCACACTCTGCTTTAGAGCCAGAAGCACGCTCTTGCTTTCTAGAGTCTCTAAGACAGCAGGAAACGTGAGTGCGCTGAGAACAAAAGAACGGTGTTTCCTAAACATACGGACCATATCTAGTCCAACTATGTTTCTGAAACTAATACAAAGCACTGGTCCTCTAACATCCAATGTTTGTCTGTTAAGATGAGAAACGTGTGAGCTCTGTGAATGATGCAGTGCCTTTGAACTGAAAAGTGACTGCCCTTACCTGAAACGAAGTCTTGCTTGTTGGAAGACACAGAGCCTGGGATTTAGCTCCATTTCTGAAGGGAAACACACAGCATTTTTCTCATCCATGGATCACACTCTGCTTTGGAGCGAGAAGCACGCTCTTGCTTTTAGAGTCTCTAATATAGCAGGTAATCTGAGTGTGCCCAGAACAAAAGAACGGTGTTTCCTACACATACAGACCATATGTAGTCCAAATCTGCTTCTGAAACTGATACAAAGCACTGACCCTCTAACATCCAATGCTTGTCAGTTTATATGAGAAACGTGTGAGCTTCGTGAACGATGTAGTTCGTTTGAGCAGAAAAGTGACTGCCCTTACCTGAAACGAAGTCTTGCTTGTAGGAAGACTCAGAGCCTGGGATTTAACTCCATTTCTGAAGTGAAACACACAGCAGTGTAATCATCCATTGATCACACTCTGCTTTAGAACAAGAAGCACGCTCTTGCTTTCTAAAGTTTCTAAGACAGCAGGAAATGTGATTTTGCTGAGAACAAAAGAACTGTGTTTCCTACACATACAGACCATATCTAGTCCAACTCTGCTTCTTAAACTGATACAAAGCACTGGTCCTCTAACATCCAATGCTTGTCTGTTAAGATGAGAAACGTGTGAGCTCCGTGAACGATGTAGTTCCTTTGAGCTGAAAATTGACTGCCCTTACCCGAAACGAAGTCTTGCTTGTAGGAAGACACAGAGATTGAGATTTAACTCCATTTATGAAGGGAAACACACAGCATAGTTCTCATCCATGGATCACACTCTGCTTTAGAGTGAGTAGCACGCTCTTGCTTTCTGGAGTCTCTAACACAGCAGGAAACGTGAGTGTGCTGAGAACAAAAGAACGGTGTTTCCTACACATATGGACCATATCTAGTCTAACTCTTCTTCTTAAACTGATACAAATCACTGGTCCTCTAACATCCAATGCTTGTCAGTTAAGATGGGAAACGTGTGAGCTTCATGAACGATGTAGTTCGTTTGAGCAGAAAAGTGACTGCCCTTACCTTAAACGAAGTCTTGCTTGTAGGAAGACTCAGAGCCTGGGACTCAACTCCATTTCTGAAATGAAACACACAGCAGTGTTCTCATGCATTGATCATACTCTGCTTTAGAACAAGAAGCACGCTCTTGCTTTCTAGAGTCTCTAAGACAGCAGGAAACGTGATTTTGCTGAGAACAAAAGAACGGTGTTTCCTACACATACGGACCATATCTAGTCCAACTCTGCTTCTGAACCTGATACAAAGCACTGACCCTCTAACATCCAATGCTTGTCAGTTAAGATGAGAAACGTGTGAGTTTTGAGAATGATGTAGTTCCTTTGAACTGAAAAGTGACTGCCCTTACCTGTAACGAATTCTTGCTTGTAGTAAGACACAGAGCCTGGGATTTAACTCCATCTCTGAAAGGAAACACACAGCAGAGTTCTAATCCATGGATCACACTCTGCTTTAGAGCGAGAAGCACGCTCTTGCTTTCTAGAGTCTCTAATACAGCAGGTAATCGGAGTGTGCCCAGAACAAAAGAACGGTATTTCCTACACATACAGACCATATGTAGTCCAAATCTGCTTCTGAAACTGATACAATAAACTGGTCCTCTAACATCCAATGCTTGTCAGTTAAGATGAGAAACGTGTGATCTTCGTGAACGATGTAGTACGTTTGAGCAGAAAAGTGACTGTACTTACCTGAAACGAAGTCTTGCTTGTAGGAAGACTCAGAGCCTGGGATTTAACTCCATATCTGAAGTGAAACACACAGCAGTGTTCTCATCCATTGATCACACTCTGCTTTAGAACAAGAAGCACGCTCTTGCTTTCTAGTGTCTCTAAGACATCAGGAAACGTGAGTGTGCTGAGAACAAAAGAACGGTGTTTCCTACACATACGGACCATATCTAGTCCAACTCTCCTTCTTAAACTGATACAAAGCACTGGTCCTCTAACATCCAATGCTTGTCTTTTAAGATGAGAAACGTGTGAGCTCCGTGAACGATGTAGTTCTTTTGAGCTGAAAAGTGACTGCCCTTACCTGAAATGAAGTCTTGCTTGTAGGAAGACACAGAGCCTGGGATTTAACTCCATTTCTGATGGCAAACACACAGCATAGTTCTCATCCATGGATCACACTCTGCTTTAGAGCAAGCAGCACGCTCTTGCTTTCTAAAGTCTCTAAGACAGCAGGAAATGTGAGTGCGCTGAGTACAAAAGAACAGTGTTTCCTAAACATACGGACCATATCTAGTCCAACTCTGTTTCTGAAACTAATACAAAGCACTGGTTCTCTAACATCCAATGCTTGTCTGTTTAGATGAGAAACGTGTGAGCTCCGTGAACGATGTAGTTCTTTTGACCTGAAAAGTGACTGCCCTTACCTGAACCGAAGTCTTGCTTGTAGGAAGACACAGAGCCTGGGATTTAACTCTATTTCTGAAGGGAAACACACAGCATAGTTCTCATCCATGGATCACACTCTGCTTTAGAGCCAGAAGCACGCTCTTGCTCTCTAGAGTGTCTAATACAGCAGGAAATCTGAGTGTGCCCAGAACAAAAGAACGGAGTACCCTACACATACGGACAATATGTAGTCCAAATCTGCTTCTGATACTGATACAAAGCACTGACCCTTCTAACATCCAATGCTTGCCAGTTAAGATGAGAAACGTGTGAGCTTCGTGAACGATGTAGATTGTTTGAGCAGAAAAGTGACTGCCCTTACCTGAATCGAAGTCTTGCTTGTAGGAAGACTCAGAGCCTGGGATTTAACTCCATTTCTGAAGTGAAACACACAGCATTGTTCTCATCCATGGATCACACTCTGCTTTAGAACAAGAAGCACGCTCTTGCTTTCTGGAGTCTCTAACACAGCAGGAAACGTGAGTGTGCTGAGAACAAAGAACGGTGTTTCCTACACATACGGACCATATCTAGTCCAATTCTTCTTCTGAAACTGATACAAATCACTGGTCCTCTAACATCCAATGCTTGTCAGTTAAGATGGGAAACGTATGAGCTTCATGAACAATGTTGTTCGTTTGAGCAGAAAAGTGACTGCCCTCACCTTAACCGAAGCCTTGCTTGTAGGAAGACTCAGGGCGTGGGATTCAACTCCATTTCTTAAGTGAAACACACAGCAGTGTTCTCATCCATTGATCATACTCTGCTTTAGAACAAGAAGCACGCTGTTGCTTTCTAGAGTCTCTAAGACAGCAGGAATCGTGAGTTTGCTGAGAACAAAAGAACGGTGTTTCCTACACATACGGACCATATCTAGTCCAACTCTACTTCTGAAACTGATACAAAGCACTGGTCCTCTAACATCCAATGCTTGTCTGTTAAGATGAGAAACGTGTGAGCTCCGTGAACGATGTAGTTCGTTTGAGCAGAAAAGTGACTGCCCTTACCTGAAACGAATTCTTGCTTGTAGGAAGACACAGAGTGTGGGATTTAACTCCATTTCTGAATGGAAACACACAGCATACTTCTCTTCCATGGATCACACTCTGCTTTAGAGCAAGAAGCATGCTCTTGCTTTCTAGAGTCTCTAATACAGCAGGAAATCTGAGTGTGCCCAGAACAAAAGAACACAGTTTCCTACACATACGGTCCATATGTAGTCCAACTCTTCTTCTGAAACTGATACAAAGCACTGGTCCTCTAACATCCAATGCATGTCAGTTAAGATGGGAAACGTGTGAGCTTCATGAACGATGTAGATTGTTTGAGCAGAAAAGTGACTGCCCTTACCTTAAACGAAGTCTTGCTTGTAGGTAGACACAGAGTCTGGGATTTAACTCCATTTCTGAAGGGAAACACACAGCATAGTTCTCATCCATGGATCACACTCTGCTTTAGAGCCAGAAGCATGCTCTTGCTCTCTAGAGTCTCTAATACAGCAGGAAATCTGAGTGTGCCCAGAACAAAAGAACGGAGTTTCCTACACATACGGACAATATGTAGTCCAAATCTGCTTCTGATACTGATACAAAGCACTGACCCTTCTTACATCCAATGCTTGCCAGTTAAGATGAGAAACGTGTGAGCGTCATGAACGATGTAGATCGTTTGAGCAGAAAAGTGACTTCCCTTACCCTAAACGAAGTCTTGCTTGTAGGATGACACAGAGTCTGGGATTTACCTCCATTTCTGAAGGGAAACACACAGCATAGTTCTCATCCATGGATCAAACTCTGACTTAGAGCCAGAAGCACGCTCTTGCTTTCTAGAGTCTCTAAGACAGCAGGAAACGTGAGTGCGCTGAGAACAAAAGAACGGTGTTTCCTAAACATACGGACCAAATCTAGTCCAACTCTGTTTCTGAAACTAATACAAAGCACTGGTTCTCTAACATCCAATGCTTGTCTGTTTAGATGAGAAACGTGTGAGCTCCGTGAACGATGTAGTTCTTTTGACCTGAAAAGTGACTGCCCTTAACTGAAACGAAGTCTTGCTTGTAGGAAGACACAGAGCCTGGGATTTAACTCTATTTCTGAAGGGAAACACACAGCATAGTTCTCATCCATCGATCACTCTCTGCTTTAGAGCCAGAAGCACGCTCTTGCTTTCTAGAGTCTCTAAGACAGCAGGAAACATGTGTGTGCTGAGAACAAAAGAACGGTGTTTCCTACACATACAGACCATATGTAGTCCAAATCTGCTTCTGAAACTGATACAAAGCACTGGTCCTCTAACATCCAATGCTTGTCTGTTAAGATGAGAAACATGTGAGCTCCGTGAACGATGTAGTTTGTTTGAGCTGAAAAGTGACTGCCCTTACCTGAAACGAAGTCTTGCTTGTAGTAAGACACAGAGATTGAGATTTAGCTCCATTTCTGAAGGGAAACACACAGCATAGTTCTCATCCATGGATCACACTCTGCTTTAGAGTGAGTAGCACGCCCTTGCTTTCTGGAGTCTCTAACACAGCAGGAAACGTGAGTGTGCTGAGAACAAAAGAACAGTGTTTCCTACACATACGGACCATATCTAGTCCAATTCTTCTTCTGAAACTGATACAAATGACTGGTCCTCTAACATCCAATGCTTGTCAGTTAAGATGGGAACCGTATGTGCTTCATGAACAATGTAGTTCGTTTGAGCAGAAAAGTGACTGCCCTTACCTTAACCGAAGCCTTGCTTGTAGGAAGACTCAGGGCGTGGGATTCAACTCCATTTCTTAAGTGAAACACACAGCAGTGTTCTCATCCATTGAACATACTCTGCTTTAGAACAAGAAGCACGCTCTTGCTTTCTAGAGTCTCTAAGACAGCAGGAAACGTGATTTTGCTCAGAACAAAAGAACGGTGTTTCCTACACATACGGACAATATCTAGTCCAATTCTGCTTCTTAAACTGATACAAAGCACTGGTCCTCTAACATCCAATGCTTGTCTGTTAAGATGAGAAACGTGTGAGCTCCGTGAACGATGTAGTTCTTTTGACCTGAAAAGTGACTGCCCTTACCTGAAACGAAGTCTTGCTTGTAGGAAGACACAGAGCCTGGGATTTAACTCCATTTCTGAAGGGAAACACACAGCATAGATCTCATCCATGGATCACACTCTGCTTTAGAGCGAAAAGCACGCTCTTGCTTTCAAAGTCTCTAAGACAGCAGGAAACGTGAGTGTGCCGAGAACAAAAGAAAGGTGTTTCCTACACAAACGGACCATATCTAGTCCAAGTATGCTTTTGAATCTGATACAAAGCACTGGTCCTCTAACATTCTATGCTTGTCAATTAAGATGAGAAACATGTGAGCTTCGTGAACGATGTAGTTCCTTTGAGCATAAAAGTGACTGCCCTTACCTGAATCGAAGTCTTGCTTGTAGGAAGACTCAGAGTCTGGGATTTAACTCCATTTCTGAAGCGAAACACACAGCATAGTTCTCATTCATGGATCACACTCTGCTTTAGAGCGAGAAGCACACTCTTGCTGTCTAAAGTCTCTAAGACAAGGGAAACTTGAGTGTGCTGAGAACTAAAGAACGGTGTTTTCTACACATACGGACCATATCTAGTCCAGCTCTGCTTCTGAAACTGATACAAAGCACTGGTCCTCTAACATCCTATGCTTGTCAGTTAAGATGAGAAACGTGTGAGCTTTGTGAATGATGTAGTTCCTTTGAACTGAAAAGTGACTGCCCTTACCTGAAACGAAGTCTTGCTTGTAGGAAGACACAGAGCCTGGGATTTAGCTCCATTTCTGAGGGGAAACACACAGCATTTTTCTCATCCATGGATCACACTCTGCTTTAGAGCGAGAAGCACGCTCTTGCTTTTAGAGTCTCTAATATAGCAGGTAATATGAGTGTGCCCAGAACAAAAGAACGGTGTCTCCTACACATACAGACCATATGTAGTCCAAATCTGCTTCTGAAACTGATACAAAGCACTGACCCTCTAACATCCAATGCTTGTCAGTTAAGATGAGAAACGTGTGAGCTTCGTGAACGATGTAGTTCGTTTGAGCAGAAAAGTGACTGCCCTTACCTGAATAGAAGTCTTGCTTGTAGGAAGACTCAGAGCCTGGGATTTAACTCCATTTCTGAAGTGAAACACACAGCAGTGTAATCATCCATTGATCACACTCTGCTTTAGAACAAGAAGCACGCTCTTGCTTTCTAGTGTCTCTAAGAGAGCAGGAAACGTGTGTGTGCTGAGAACAAAGGAACGGTGTTTCCTACACATACAGAACATATGTAGTCCCAATGTGCTTCTGAAACTGATACAAAGCACTGACCCTTCTAACATCCAATGCTTGCCAGTTAAGATGAGAAACGTGTGAGCTTCATGAACGATGTAGTTCGTTTGAGCAGAAAAGTGACTGCCCTTACCTGAATCGAAGTCTTGCTTGTAGGAAGACTCAGAGCCTGGGATTTAACTCCATTTCTGAAGTGAAACACACAGCAGTGTTCTCATCCATGGATCACACTCTGCTTTAGAACAAGAAGCACGCTCTTGCTTTCTAGAGTCTCTAAGATAGCAGGAAACTTGATTTTGCTGAGAACAAAAGAACTGTGTTTCCTACACATACGGACCATATCTAGTCCCACTCTGCTTCTTAAACTGATACAAAGCACTGATCCTCTAACATCCAATGCTTGTCTGTTAATTGAGAAACGTGTGAGCTCCGTGAACGATGTAGTTCGTTTGAGCAGAAAAGTGACTGCCGTTACCTGAAACGAAGTCTTGCTTGTAGGAAGACACAGAGTGTGGGATTTAACTCCATTTCTGAATGGAAACACACAGCATACTTCTCATCCATGGATCACACTCTGCTTTAGAGCAAGAAGCATGCTCCTGCTTTCTAGAGTCTCTAATACAGCAGGAAATCTGAGTGTGCCCAGAACAAAAGAACGCAGTTTCCTACACATATGGACCATATGTAGTCCAACTCTTCTTCTGATACTGATACAAAGCACTGACCCTTCTTACATCCAATGTTTTCCAGTTAAGATGAGAAACGTGTGAGCTTCATGAACGATGTAGATCGTTTGAGCAGAAAAGTGACTGCCCTTACCTTAAACGAAGTCTTGCTTGTAGGAAGACACAGAGTCTGGGATTTACCTCCATTTCTGAAGGGAAACACACAGCATAGTTCTCATCCATGGATCAAACTCTGACTTAGAGCCAGAAGCACGCTCTTGCTTTCTAGAGTCTCTAAGACAGCAGGAAACGTGAGTGCGCTGAGAACAAAAGAACGGTGTTTCCTAAACATACGGACCATATCTAGTCCAACTCTGTTTCTGAAACTAATACAAAGCACTGGTCCTCTAACATCCAATGTTTGTCTGTTAAGATGAGAAACGTGTGAGCTCCGTGAACAATGTAGTTCATTTGAGCAGAAAATTGACTGCCCTTACCTTAAACGAAGTCTTGCTTGGAGGAAGACTCAGAGTCTGGGATTTAACTCCATTTCTGAAGGGAAACACACAGCATAGTTCTCATCCATGGATCACACTCTGCTTTAGAGCGAGAAGCACGCTCTTGCTTTCTAGAGTCTCTAATACAGCAGGTAATCTGTGTGTGCCCAGAACAAAGAACGGTGTTTCCTACACATACGGACCATATGTAGTCCAAATCCGCTACTAAAACTGATACTATGCACTGGTCCTCTAACATCCAATGCTTTTCAGTTAAGATGAGAAACATGTGATCCTCGTGAACGATGTAGTTCGTTTGAGCAGAAAAGTTACTGCCCTTACCTGAAACGAAGTATTGCTTGTAGGAAGACTCAGAGCCTGGGATTTAACTCCATTTCTGAAGAGAAACAAACAGCAGTGTTCTCATCCATTGATCACACTCTGCTTTAGAAGAAGAAGCACACTCTTGCTTTCTAAAGTTTCTAAGACAGCAGGAATTGTGATTTTGCTGAGAACAAAAGAACTGTGTTTCCTACACATACAGACCATATCTAGTCCAACTCTGCTTCTTAAACTGATACAAAGCACTGGTCCTCTAACATCCAATGCTTGTCTGTTAAGATGAGAAACGTGTGAGCTCCGTGAACGATGTAGTTCGTTTGAGCAGAAAAGTGACTGCCCTTACCTGAAACGAAGCCTTGCTTGTAGGAAGACTCAGGGCGTGGGATTCAACTCCATTTCTTAAGTGAATCACACAGCAGTATTCTCATCCATTGATCATACTCTGCTTTAGAACAAGAAGCACGCTCTTGCTTTCTAGAGTCTCTAACACAGCAGGAAACGTGATTTTGCTGAGAACATAAGAACGGTGTTTCCTACACATACGGACCATATCTAGTCCAACTCTGCTTCTTAAACTGATACAAAGCACTGGTCCCCTAACATTCTATGCTTGTCAATTAAGATGAGAATCGTTTGAACTTTGTGAATGATGTAGTTCCTTTGAACTGAAAAGTGACTGCCCTTACCTGAAACGAAGTCTTTCTTGTAGGAAGACACAGAGCCTGGGATTTAACTCCATTTCTGAAGGGAAACACACAGCATTTTTCTCATCCATGGATCACACTCTGCTTTAGAGCGAGAAGCACGCTCTTGCTTTTAGAGTCTCTAATAAAGCAGGTAATCTGAGTGTGCCCAGAACAAAAGAACGGTGTTTCCTACACATATGGACCATATCTAGTCCAACTCTTCTTCTGAAACTGATACAAATCACTGGTCCTCTAACATCCAATGCTTGTCAGTTAAGATGAGAAACGTTTGAGCTTTGTGAGTGATGTAGTTCCTTTGAACTGAAAAGTGACTGCCCTTACCTGAAACGAACTCTTGCATGTTGGAAGACACAGAGCCTGGGATTTAACTCCATTTCTGAAGGGAAACACACAGCATAGTTCTCATCCATGGATCACACTCTTCTTTGGAGCGAGAAGCACGCTCTTGCTTTCTAAAATCTCTAAAACTGCAGGAAACGTGAGTGCGCTGAGTACAAAAGAACAGTGTTTCCTAAACATACGGACCATATCTAGTCCAACTCTGTTTCTGAAACTAATACAAAGCACTGGTCCTCTAACATCCAATGCTTGTCTGTTAAGATGAGAAACGTGTGAGCTCCGTGAACGATGTAGTTTGTTTGAGCTGAAAAGTGACTGCCCTTACCTGAAACGAAGTCTTGCTTGTAGTAAGACACAGAGATTGAGATTTAACTCCATTTATGAAGGGAAACACACAGCATAGTTCTCATACATGGATCACACTCTGCTTTAGAGTGAGTAGCACGCTCTTGCTTTCTGGAGTCTCTAACACAGCAGGAAACGTGAGTGTGCTGAGAACAAAAGAACGGTGTTTCCTACACATACGGACCATATCTAGTCCAATTCTTCTTCTGAAACTGATACAAATCACTGGTCCTCTAACATCCAATGCTTGTCAGTTAAGATGGGAAACGTATGAGCTTCATGAACAATGTACTTCGTTTGAGCAGAGAAGTGACTGCCCTTACCTTAACCGAAGCCTTGCTTGTAGGAAGACTCAGGGCGTGGGATTCAACTCCATTTCTTAAGTGAAACACACAGCAGTGTTCTCATCCATTGATCATACTCTGCTTTAGAACAAGAAGCACGCTCTTGCTTTCTAGAGTCTCTAAGACAGCAGGAAACGTGATTTTGCTGAGAACAAAAGAACGGTGTTTCCTACACATACGGACCATATGTAGTCCAACTCTGCTTCTTAAACTGATACAAAGCACTGGTCCTCTAACATTCTATGCTTGTCAATTAAGATGAGAATCGTTTGACCTTTGTGAATGATGTAGTTCCTTTGAACTGAAAAGTGACTGCCCTTACCTGAAACGAAGTCTTTCTTGTAGGAAGACACAGAGCCTGGGATTTAACTCCATTTCTGAAGGGAAACACACAGCATTTTTCTCATCCATGGATCACACTCTGCTTTAGAGCGAGAAGCACGCTCTTCCTTTTAGAGTCTCTAATAAAGCAGGTAATCTGAGTGTGCCCAGAACAAAAGAACGGTGTTTGCTACACATACGGACCATATCTAGTCCAACTCTTCTTCTGAAACTGATACAAATCACTGGTCCTCTAACATCCAATGCTTGTCAGTTAAGATGAGAAACGTTTGAGCTTTGTGAGTGATGTAGTTCCTTTGAACTGAAAAGTGACTGCCCTTACCTGAAACGAAGTCTTGCTTGTTGGAAGACACAGAGCCTGGGATTTAACTCCATTTCTGAAGGGAAACACACAGCATAGTTCTCATCCATGGATCACACTCTGCTTTGGAGCGAGAAGCACGCTCTTGCTTTCTAAAGTCTCTAAAACTGCAGGAAACGTGAGTGCGCTGAGTACAAAAGAACAGTGTTTCCTAAACATACAGACCATATCTAGTCCAACTCTGTTTCTGAAACTAATACAAAGCACTGGTCATCTAACATCCAATGCTTGTCTGTTAAGATGAGAAACGTGTGAGCTCCGTGAACGATGTAGTTCGTTTGAGCTGAAAAGTGACTGCCCTTACCTGAAACGAAGTCTTTCTTGTAGGAAGACACAGAGCCTGGGATTTAACTCTATTTCTGAAGGGAAACACACCGCATAGTTCTCATCCATGGATCACACTCTGCTTTAGAGCAAGAAGCACGCTCTTGCTTTCAAAAGTCTCTAAGACTGCAGGAAACGTGTGTGTGCTGAGAACAACAGAACGGTGTTTCCTACACATACGGACCATATCTAGTCCAATTCTTCTTCTGAAACTGATACAAAGCACTGGTCCTCTAACATCCTATGCTTGTCAGTTAAGATGAGAAACGTTTGAGCTTTGTGAATGATGTAGTTCCTTTGAACTGAAAAGTTACTGCCCTTACCTGAAACGAAGTCTTGCATGTAGGAAGACACAGAGCCTGGGATTTAACTCCATTTCTGAAGGGAAACACACAGCATTTTTCTCATCCATGGTTCACACTCTGCTTTAGAGCGAGAAGCACGCTCTTGCTTTCTAGAGTCTCTAATACAGCAGGTGATCTGTGTGTGCCCAGAACAAAGAACGGTGTTTCCTACACATACGGACAATATGTAGTCCAAATCCGATACTAAAACTGATACTATGCACTGGTCCTCTAACATCCAATGCTTTTCAGTTAAGATGAGAAACATGTGATCCTCGTGAACGATGTAGTTCGTTTGAGCAGAAAAGTTACTGCCCTTACCTGAAACGAAGTATTGCTTGTAGGAAGACTCAGAGCCTGGGATTTAACTCCATTTCTGAAGAGAAACAAACAGCAGTGTTCTCATCCATTGATCACACTCTGCTTTAGAAGAAGAAGCACGCTCTTGCTTTCTAAAGTTTCTAAGACAGCAGGAAATGTGATTTTGCTGAGAACAAAAGAACTGTGTTTCCTACACATACAGACCATATCTAGTCCAACTCTGCTTCTTAAACTGATACAAAGCACTGGTCCTCTAACATCCAATGCTTGTCTGTTAAGATGAGAAACGTGTGAGCTCCGTGAACGATGTAGTTCGTTTGAGCAGAAAAGTGACTGCCCTTACCTGAAACGAAGTCTTGCTTGTAGGTAGACTCAGAGCCTGGGATTCAACTCCATTTCTGAAGTGAAACACACAGCAGTATTCTCATGCATTGATCATACTCTGCTTTAGAACAAGAAGCACGCTCTTGCTTTCTAGTGTCTCTAAGACAGCAGGAAACGTGAGTGTGCTGAGAACAAAAGAACGGTGTTTCCTACACATACGGACCATATCTAGTCCAACTCTCCTTCTTAAACTGATACAAAGCACTGGTCCTCTAACATCCAATGCTTGTCTGTTAAGATGAGAAACGTGTGAGCTCTGTGAACGATGTAGTTCGTTTGAGCTGAAAAGTGACTGCCCTTACCTGAAACGAAGTCTTGCTTGTAGGAAGACACAGAGCCTGGGATTTAACTCCATTTCTGATGGCAAACACACAGCATAGTTCTCATCCATGGATCACACTCTGCTTTAGAGCAAGAAGCACGCTCTTGCTTTCTAAATTCTCTAAGACAGCAGGAAACGTGAGTGCACTGAGTACAAAAGAACAGTGTTTCCTAAACATACGGACCATATCTAGTCCAATTCTGTTTCTGAAACTAATACAAAGCACTGGTCCTCTAACATCCAATGCTTGTCTGTTTAGATGAGAAACGTGTGAGCTCCGTGAACGATGTAGTTCTTTTGACCTGAAAAGTGACTGCCCTTACGTGAAACGAAGTCTTGCTTGTAGGAAGACACAGAGCCTGGGATTTAACTCCATTTCTGAAGGGAAACACACAGCATTTTTCTCATCCATGCATCAAACTCTGCTTTAGAGCGAGAAGCACGCTCTTGCTTTTAGAGTCTCTAATAAAGCAGGTAATCTGAGTGTGCCCAGACCAAAGAACGGTGTTTCCTACACATACGGACCATATCTAGTCCAACTCTTCTTCTGTAACTGATACAAAGCACTGGTCCTCTAACATCCTATGCTTGTCAGTTAAGATGAGAAACGTTTGAGCTTTGTGAATGATGTAGTTCCTTTGAACTGAAAAGTTACTGCCCTTACCTGAAACGAAGTCTTGCTTGTAGGAAGACACAGAGCCTGGGATTTAACACCATTTCTGAGGGGAATCACACAGCATTTTTCTCATCCATGGATCACACTCTGCTTTAGAGCGAGAAGCACGCTCTTGCTTTCTAGATTCTCTAAGACAGCAGGAAACATGTGTGTGCTGAGAACAAAAGAACGGTGTTTCCTATACATACAGACCATATGTAGTCCAAATCTGCTTCTGAAACTGATACAAAGCACTGACCCTTCTAACATCCAATGCTTGTCTTTTAAGATGAGAAACGTGTGAGCTTCGTCAACGATGTTGTTCGTTTGAGCTGAAAAGTGACGGCCCTTACCTGAAACGAAGTCTTGCTTGTAGGAACACGCAGAGACTGGGATTTAACTCCATTTCTGAATGGAAACACACAGCATACTTCTCATCCATGGATCAAACTCTGCTTTAGAGGGAGAAGCACGCTCTTGCTTTCTAGAGTCTCTAATACAGCAGGTAATCTGAGTGTGCCCAGAACAAAAGAACGGTGTTTCCTACACATACGGACCATATGTAGTCCAAATCCGCTTCTAAAACTGATACTATGCACTGGTCCTCTAACATTCAATGCTTTTCAGTTAAGATGAGAAACATGTGATCTTCGTGAACGATGTAGTTCGTTTGAGCAGAAAAGTGACTGCCCTTACCTGAAACGAAGTCCTGCTTGTAGGAAGACTCAGAGCCTGGGATTTAACTCCATTTCTGAAGGGAAACACACAGCATTTTTCTCATCCATGGATCACACTCTGCTTTAGAGCGAGAAGCACGCTCTTGCTTTTAGAGTCTCTCATAAAGCAGGTAATCTGAATGTGCCCAGAACAAAAGAACGGTGTTTCCTACACATACGGACCATATCTAGCCCAACTCTTCTTCTGAAACTGATACAAATCACTGGTCCTCTAACATCCAATGATTGTCAGTTAAGATGAGAAACGTTTGAGCTTTGTGAGTGATGTAGTTCCTTTGAACTGAAAAGTGACTGCCCTTACCTGAAACGAAGTCTTGCTTGTTGAAAGACACAGAGCCTGGGATTTAACTCCATTTCTGAAGGGAAACAAACAGCATAGTTCTCATCCATGGATCACACTCTGCTTTATAGCGAGAAGCACGCTCTTGCTTTCTAGAGTCTCTAATACAGCAGGTAATCTGAGTGTGCCCAGAACAAAAGAACGGTGTTTCCTACACATACAGACCATATGTAGTCCAAATCTGCTTCTGAAACTGATACAATACACTGGTCCTCTAACATCCAATGCTTGTCAGTTAAGATGAGAAACGTGTGATCTTCATGAACGATGTAGTACGTTTGAGCAGAAAAGTGACTGCACTTACCTGAAACGAAGTCTTGCTTGTAGGAAGACTCAGAGCCTGGGATTTAACTCCATATCTGAAGTGAAACACACAGCAGTGTTCTCATCCATTGATCACACTCTGCTTTAGAGCGAGAAGCATGCTCTTGCTTTCTAGTGTATCTAAGACAGCAGGAAACGTGAGTGTGCTGAGAACAAAAGAACGGTGTTTCCTACACATACGGACCATATCTAGTCCAACTCTCCTTCTTAAACTGATACAAAGCACTGGTCCTCTAACATCCAATGCTTGTCTGTTAAGATGAGAAACGTGTGAGCTCCGTGAACGATGTAGTTCGTTTGAGCTGAAAAGTGACTGCCCTTACCTGAAACGAAGTCTTGCTTGTAGGAAGACACAGAGCCTGGGATTTAACTCCATTTCTGATGGCAAACACACAGCATAGTTCTCATCCATGGATCACACTCTGCTTTAGAGCAAGAAGCACGCTCTTGCTTTCTAAAGTCTCTAAGACAGCAGGAAACGTGAGTGCACTGAGTACAAAAGAACAGTGTTTCCTAACATACGGACCATATCTAGTCCAATTTTGTTTCTGAAACTGATACAAAGCACTGGTCCTCTAACATCCAATGCTTGTCTGTTTAGATGAGAAACGTGTGAGCTCCGTGAACGATGTAGTTCTTTTGACCTGAAAAGTGACTGCCCTTACGTGAAACGAAGTCTTGCTTGTAGGAAGACACAGAGCCTGGGATTTAACTCCATTTCTGAAGGGAAACATACAGCATTTTTCTCATCCATGGATCACACTCTGCTTTAGAGCGAGAAGCACGCTCTTGCTTTTAGAGTCTCTAATAAAGCAGGTAATCTGAGTGTGCCCAGAACAAAAGAACGGTGTTTCCTACACATACGGACCATATCTAGTCCAACTCTTCTTCTGTAACTGATACAAAGCACTGGTCCTCTAACATCCTATGCTTGTCAGTTAAGATGAGAAACGTTTGAGCTTTGTGAATGATGTAGTTCCTTTGAACTGAAAAGTTACTGCCCTTACCTGAAACGAAGTCTTGCTTGTAGGAAGACACAGAGCCTGGGATTTAACTCCATTTCTGAGGGTAATCACACAGCATTTTTCTCATCCATGGATCACACTCTGCTTTAGAGCGAGAAGCACGCTCTTGCTTTCTAGATTCTCTAAGACAGCAGGAAACATGTGTGTGCTGAGAACAAAAGAACGGTGTTTCCTATACATACAGACCATATGTAGTCCAAATCTGCTTCTGAAACTGATACAAAGCACTGACCCTTCTAACATCCAATGCTTGTCTTTTAAGATGAGAAACGTGTGAGCTTCGTCAACGATGTTGTTCGTTTGAGCTGAAAAGTGACGGCCCTTACCTGAAACGAAGTCTTGCTTGTAGGAACACGCAGAGACTGGGATTTAACTCCATTTCTGAATGGAAACACACAGCATACTTCTCATCCATGGATCACACACTGCTTTAGAGGGAGAAGCACGCTCTTGCTTTCTAGAGTCTCTAATACAGCAGGTAATCTGTGTGTGCCCAGAACAAAAGAACGGTGTTTCCTACACATACGGACCATATGTAGTCCAAATCCGCTTCTAAAACTGATACTATGCACTGGTCCTCTAACATTCAATGCTTTTCAGTTAAGATGAGAAACATGTGATCTTCGTGAACGATGTAGTTCGTTTGAGCAGAAAAGTGACTGCCCTTACCTGAAACGAAGTCCTGCTTGTAGGAAGACTCAGAGCCTGGGATTTAACTCCATTTCTGAAGTGAAACACACAGCAGTGTTCTCATCCATTGATCATACTCTGCTTTAGAACAAGAAGCACGCTCTTGCTTTCTAGAGTCTCTAAGACAGCAGGAAACGTGATTTTGCTGAGAACAAATGAACGGTTCTTCCTACACATACGGACCATATCTAGTCCAACTCTGCTTCTGAACCTGATACAAAGCACTGACCCTCTAACATCCAATGCTTGTCAGTTAAGATGAGAAACGTGTGAGTTTTGAGAATGATGTAGTTCCTTTGAACTGAAAAGTGACTGCCCTTACCTGTAACGAATTCTTGCTTGTAGTAAGACACAGAGCCTGGGATTTAACTCCATCTCTGAAGGGAAACACACAGCAGAGTTCTAATCCATGGATCACACTCTGCTTTAGAGCGAGAAGCACGCTCTTGCTTTC